>JAHIAM010001176.1:0-85792 GCA_021605205.1 Aegilops longissima | reverse complement strand
AACGGTGTATACTCAGGAGAACACTTATACCTTGAAATTTAGTGAGAGATCATCTTATAAAGCTACCGCCAACTAAGCAAAATAAGATGTATAAAAGATAAACATCACATGCAATCAAAATATGTGACATGATATGGCCATCATCATCTTGTGCTTTTGATGTCCATCTCCAAAGTACTATCATGATCTCCATTGTTACCGGCATGACACCATGATCTCCATCATCTTGACCTTTTATCTCGTCACATGGTCGGCTCACCAGCTATTGCTTTTGCAACTATTGCTATCGCATAGCGATAAATTAAAGCAATTACATGACACTTGCATCTTATGCAATAAAGAGACAACCATAAGGCTCCTGCCAGTTGCCGATAACTTTAACAAAACATGATCATCTCATACAACAATTTGTATCTCATCACGTCTTGACCATATCACATCACAACATGCCCTGCAAAAACAAGTTAGACGTCCTCTACTTTGTTGTTGCAAGTGTTACGTGGCTGCTACGGGCTGGGCAAGAACCGTTCTTACCTACGCATCAAAACCATAACAATTTTTCGTCAAGTATGTGTTGTTTTAACCTTCAACAAGGACCAAAGCGTAGCTACACTCGATTCAACTAAAGTTGGAGAAACCGACACCCGCCACCAATTGCAGAAGCACGTCGGTAGAACCAGTCTCGCGTAAGCGTCCGCGTGATGTCGGTTCGGGCCGCTTCATCCAACAATACCGCCGAATCAAAGTATGACATGCTAGTAAGCACTATGACTATTATCGCCCACAACTCATTTGTGTTCTACTCGTGCATATAACATCTATGCATAAACCTGGCTCTGATGCCACTGTTAGGGAACACAGTAATTTAAAAAATTTCCTACGCACACGCAAGATCATGGTGATGCATAGCAACGAGCGGGAGAGTATTGTTCATGTACCCTCGTAGACAACACGGTTGATTCAGTCGTACGTCTTCACGATCCGACCGATCCTAGTACCGAACGCACGGTGTCGTGGGATTGTCACGGCAGATGTCCTCATGAAAGGACTTAGTCGCAGGGCCATCGTACGGGTTACCTAGAGGGGTTAATGCGACACAAGACACGGAATTATATGGTTCGCCCTTCGATGAAGGTAAAACCTACGCCCAGTTGTGGTGTGATTGATATGATTCGCGACTAGGGAGCAATAGCTTTGCCTTGGCCTCAATCTCCTGTCCCTAACTCGCCACTGGTCGCCCCTTATATACACGGGTTAACGCCCGGCCGCTTATAGAGTCCCAATCCGCTCATACAAGAGTCCGCTTGGGTTCTCCTTTCTTGTCTTACAATACAAGTTACAGACTAGGGCGGTTTACGTATGGATCTTAATTCTTCCGGCTCCAGCCTCCATATGGGCTCGATCACGACGAGGTAAACCGATTCCGGGCGGTTCACACCGTAGCTGTATCCTCAACATTAGGCCCCAGATTGACTTGAACCGTTCAGTTAATCTTCTCGCCTTCGAGCAACCCTTGATCTTCCTTGTAAACCGCCATCCGCTTGAACCGCCGTGACATCATCCTTCGATCTTCGTGTCGACCCCGACGCCATTTTGAACAAAAAATCTAAACAAGAAGATTCCTTCATTAAGGCTATCCCGAAATCGAGGCGTCGCTGCACCTTCCGCCGCTTTTGGCTCCTCAATTTCGCTACCATTGATTACTCCGTCCCTTATAAATAGACCGTCGGGTCATTCTCTTCTTCTCCTTCCTCTCTTCTTCTTCCTCGCGACCTGCCGACCACAAGCTCTTGCCGTCCGCTTTGAACCTTCGACCGACGCTTCCCGCCCGCTGCATCAACCGGATCGACCAGAGTCTCCAGCGCTCCTCCGTGGTTCCCGCCGTCGTAAGGTCATCTTTAAACCCTAGATCTCATCTGAAACTCGTTCGTCAGACAGCCCATGAGTGTTCTTGCCGACCCTTCATGCCCGCTCCGCCATGGCCGTGCATAGCTCGGCCGCATCAGCTCCTCATATGCAAACGGCCGCTTTCGCTGTTTACCCGATTCTAGGCGCCTTCCCTTTGTTCAGATCTTCCATTTTAACATACCGAACCTTCCCGCTGTAGGAAGTCAGTATAGGTCGCAGAAATTCTCTTTCTCAACCTCGTAGATCTAGATTATTTCTTTTGCATGGGAAACCTGTTTCGCTACACTTAGCAATTTTTTCAGCATTACCTCCTCTGGCGGTTTAACTTCTGATATTTAATCCGACCTCCATTAGTCCTTAGTTAAACCGACCGTAAGCCGGCGTCAACTGCCGGTTTAACAACATTCGTAACGCTGACCTGTTCAACAAAGAACCGCTTTCTTCCTTTCTTCGCAGCTTTAATCTTCCGGAATGGCTCTCAATTTTCCGCTTGCAACCGGGTCCGTCCAGAGTCATCAAACGCAGCTCAACGGCTATGTCACCACCGGGCGGTTTGGCTCCAAAAGTGTCCTCCATTGGCGTGTTCCGAAGGCGAAGTTTCTCCCGAGCGCGAGCGGAGAAGTAATCGATTCATGCATCACTTAGACCGGGGTTCTTCCGCCCGGTTCAAAATTTTCCGGATGTCCTTGCCATCTGCAGCTTCATCCTCGTGACATCGCCCAAATTCGTGTCGAATATATGCAACTTTCAAGTCTTACGTGAAGTCTACCTTCAAGAAGAACCATCTGTGGAGTTGTTCCGGATTTTTCCATCCGAACCGCCGCACAGAGTTTTACGATGGTCCAACACGGAGCTGGGCGGCGGTCAATCCGTAAGAGGAAGGAAGTCGATTTTCCACACGCCAAGCACCACAGCCACCCAAAGGAATGGAACCAAACCTGGTTCTACCGCTGAACACTGCCCTGCTAACGAAAACCCCTTGCCGGGCTACCGTTCTCACCGGCTCAACAACCTGCATCCGCTGCCTTCCGCTTAACCGCCATGAACGGAAAAACTTCGCACCACAAATAATCAAGCTCCGGCTTTAATGGCCAATGGCTTAACCGGCGTGGATCTTGTACGCTGTCGGGTCTCTTGGGGTATTTTGCCACTAAGCCGCCGGCCCGGATTGATGCACGAGTACACCGGCAGCCTCAAAGATCCTCAAAGGCGTCACGAGCTGCCTATAACTGAACAAGAGGTTACCGAGATCGTCAAGAAGATGCTTGATGAGCCAATCTCCGTCTGCAGCCTCACCGGGTTGGCTCCATTTTGTACCACCAACAAACCGCCGGCGGTAAGTTCTACTCACTGCCTTTCAATCTCTTAATACTCCGTCAAGACACGTTAATCATTATTCCTTCTCAGCCGACAGCTCCTTCGAAACGAACCAAACCGTTCGGGCGCCTCGTAAAGTCCAAGGCCACTAAGAAAACGGGCAAGAAGAAGACCGCCGAGTCCTCTCGATCCGGCGGAGGACGAAGAATCGAAGTTGAGGTAAACCGCTTGCCGCTTTGTGCTTCTTCCCGCATATGCTTGGCCCTTTTACAATCTTTTTATCGACAATTTTCTTCCTGTGATGATGCTGAAGCCAGCCATGCCGACCTCGCCGAGGTAATCTTACTTTCTTCCGACTCGATCTTGCGCGGTTAAAAGAATTCGCCGCGCCGTCCGGAAAGTGAAAAATACCATTCCTGTGCTTACTTGAATCCAAATCTTAACTTGAAGACACAACAGGCTGAAGAGCGCCCAGTACAACCCGCACAAGGGCCAACAGTGTTACCTCTGCGGTTTATCAGACACACCTATCCGGAAGCGCCGCCGAGGTGACTTGCTCTTCCAAAAGCGTTATCCCTTAAAAGGTTTCTTCCGATGTCCTCTCAACCCGTCGACCAATTATCGCTTCTTCCAACTCGTCTGGCGGTTCATCCACCACACAATGCCTCCTCAATGAACATCGCCACTGGGTATGTAATTACTGTTTGTCACTTTGACTCACCATCACCTTGGTCAATTTGTCTTGATCCGATTCTGAATATTGCAGCACCAAGGCTCGCTTGAGCAAGAAGGCGAAAACTCTTGATCCTACTCTTGATGTTGATCCGAGAAAACCCTGAACAAACACACGAAAATCCAAGCCGCCAAGGAAAGCTCGCGAATTGTACAAAGATGACATCTGCTGATCCGCCAGAGGTTGAACCGAGGTCCAAATGGAAACTTCCCACTGCTTCCAACAAACCCGTCGGCGGCGGGTCATAATCTGTTGAGCCGCCGAGCGAGCAAAACGACGGCAAGCCCTAACAAGACCGTGAAAATGACGATGTTATTGTGACAGTATCGCTACACCGCTTCCTAGCCAGCCGGTCGCTTTAGCAAAGCACAAAGATCAAAGAAGGTTCCACTATTATGAGCAAGGACAAGGAAGACTGATATGTCGGCTACGACAATTTGTCTGCCCAAGAGCTTCATTCGCTTTACAACCGGCTTTACACCAGCCGTGACTTTGAAGCCGGTCTAGTAAACCGCATGAAGGACCGCTATGAGGTAATGAGCTGACCTTTTCGTTAGTTTAACTGCATAGTAGCCCCTCAAGGGTCGGTTTAACTTTGTAAAGTTAAACCGACTTAAGATGTGTCTCTTCATAGTAACTTGAGATCAACTAGCCATTAGCCCCCAAGTGCCAAGTTGAATACTTGTATTTAGCTTGGGACTTGTATAATAAACCCATTAACACGCTTCTTTTGTCATCGAATGAAATACACCAGAAGCTGTGCAATCAAGGACCTCCAAGCAACTGAAACCCAAATAATGTAAGCCACCAAAGCCAAGGATGAGCTAAAACTGCCACGACCACCATGGCACAGCTGAAGGAGTGGTACAAATCCGAACGGGTCAACTGGGACACCGAGAAGGTCGGCTTAGTAAAGCGGGCGGAGGAAGCTGAGGCAGCCCTTAAACCGGTGACTGAAGAACTGACCGGACTCAAACGCCAAGTGCATGCCATGGAACATAGTTCACCTACGAGTTCAGCACACGTTCAGCTCGATGACGTCCCTCGTACTCTTGATCCAGTTGAGGCCGAGGGAGAGTTCCGTCAGCATGATGGCGTGGTGACGATGAAGATGAAGTTACCAACGCAGGGCTTCGCCTAAGCACTACGACGATATGACCGGGGTGTGTAACTGTGGAGGTGGGCACCGCACACGGCTAAGAAATCAACTTGTGTGTCTATGGGGTGCCCCTGGCCACGTATATAAAGGATGGAGGGAGGAGGAGGCCGACCATCATAGGGTGCACCCAAAGTGTGGAGTCCTACTAGGAGTCCCTAGTCCTAGTAGGATTCTACCTGCCACATGGAATAGGAAAAGGGGAAGGGGGAAGGAGAAGGAAGGAAGGGGGCGCCCCCTTTCCCTAGTCCAATTCGTAGTAGTCCATGGGGGAATGGGCGTGACCACCCTTGAGGCCTTTCTCTCCTTTCCCGTATGGCCTATTAAGGCCCAATACGAATTCCCGTAACTCTCCGGTACTCCGAAAAATACCCGAATCACTCGGAACCTTTCCGATGTCCGAATATAGCCTTCCAATATATCAATCTTTATGTATCGACCATTTCGAGACTCCTCGTCATGTCCATGATCTCATCCGAGACTCCGAACTATCTTCGGTCATCAAATCACATAACTCTTTAATACAAATCGTCATCAAACGTTAAGCGTGTGGACCCTACGGGTTCGAGAATTATGTAGACATGACTGAGACACATCTCGAGTCATTAACCAATAGCGGAACCTGGATGCTCATATTAGCTCCCACATATTCTAGGAAGATCTTTATTAGTTAAACCGCATAACAACATACTTTGTTCCCTTTGTCATCGGTATGTTACTTGCCCGAGATTCGATCGTCGGTATCTCAATACCTAATTCAATCTCGATACCGGCAAGTCTCTTTACTCGTTCCATAATGCATCATCCCGCAACTAACTCATTAGTCACAATGCTTGCAAGGCTTATAGTGATGTGCATTACCGAGAGGGCCCAGAGATACCTCTCCGATACACGGAGTGACAAATCCTAATCTCGATCTATGCCAACTCAACAAACACCATCGGAGATACCTGTAGAGCACCTTTATAATCACCTAGTCATGTTGTGACGTTTGGTAGCACACAATGTGTTCCTCCGGTATTCGGGAGTTGCATAATCTCATAGTCAGAGGAACATGTATAAGTCATGAAGAAAGAAATAGCAACATACTAAACGATCAAGTGCTAAGCTAACGGAATGGGTCAAGTCAATCACATCTTTCTCTAATGATGTGATCCCGTTAATCAAATGACAACTCATGTCTATGGCTAGGAAACTTAACCATCTTTGATTCAACGAGCTTGTCAAGTAGAGGCATACTAGTGACACTCTGTTTGTCTATGTATTCACACATGTACTAAGTTTCCGGTTAATAAAATTATAGCATGAATAATAAACATTTATCATGATATAAGGATGTTATCTTAACGGTTCGACCGATAAAGATCTTCGTAGAATATGTAGGAGCCAATATGAGCATCCATCACTAGTAGAAAAGGGGCCTATTGACCCGGTTGGTGAGGGCCTTTAGTCCCGGTTCATGAACCGGGACTAAAGGGTCGGTACTAATACCATGGTTTTTAGTCCCGGTTCAATCCAGAACCGGACCGATGGGCCTCCACGTGGCCTGTCCGAGCCGAGCTCAGTAGGCCTTTGGTCCCGCAGGTGGCACCAACGGGACCAATAGGCATCCACGCGTCAACATTTCTATGGCTGTGGTTTTGTTTTTTTGAAAAGGGGGGTTGGGGTTTTGGGGGTTAATTTAGGTGTTTCATATATTGTGCTATAGCTAGCTAATTAATAGAGAAAAGTGGCCTCTTTTTGTCCGTGCTTGGCCGACGCTACGCACTATACATACGATAGAGAGGACTAGATAGACACGCTAGCTAGCTAGTAATTAAGCAAACAGAAGATCGTCATGAACATATATGCATACAGAGAGAAGTGATATCGACCACCTCTCCTTCTCCGAGAGAATTGTCGAACAACAAGTTCTCCTATATCTATCCGACACTACCGGCTACATATATACAATAATTATCTTTTACAATACGGATGCGTGGTCCACATAGTATCGTGGTCCACATAGTATTCTCCGTCTTCAGCGATCACGTGGTCAAGAAAGAATGCCGCCAATTCCTCTTGAATTGCTCGCATGCGATCTGGTGCTAGGAGTTCATCCCGCTTCCGAAACATCTAATTTTAAGAAAGGGCCACACACACACACACACACACACACACACACACACACACACACACATATATATATATATATATATATATATATATATATTTATATGTATATATATATATATATATATATATATGAATGAATGAAACTCAACACAAATGATGGTAATAAAATAAAATTGTGAATATTTTTATTTACGCACTTCATATTGTTTGTCGGAGTAGCCCTCTCACAGGTCGTGTGGCGGATGGACTCGCAAACGTAGTATCCACAGTAAATCATTCCCTTGTTCCTGCCACAACCACTTTACAAGAAACAGAGGTCAATCAAACTGATAATTAGCAAGCATGCTAAATGGTATTGATGAAACTAGCGCTGAATCACTAGGAGATGCGCGTGGAATATGCTACTATATAGTACTTACTTTCGGTGTCTAAATTGCAGCTTCTTCGGTAGTCCCGGAGCTTTTTTGGTGAATTTTCCCCAAGCCCTACCATACAAAGAAAACAATTACTTGATATCAGAAATGAACAAAGTTGTTGATATGGTGGATAATGATCGATTTAACTTACTTCTCGAGCATTTCAGTCATGTCCGCATACTCCTTGGGATCTTTTCGTCTCGAGTCTAAGACAGTTACTACTCCCTGCTCAAGCTTAATCTCTAGGAGAATATAGTGGTACCTCCGCACGCATGCATAACTCATCAATATTACATTACAATAACCTGGACTAATAAGGGAAACCGAATATGCCACAAGACAGTAACACTCACGCGTAATTGCAAGGAAAGAGTATTATATTTTTGTGTTCATTTATTTCCAACGATCGTAGTAAGTTGGCCTCGGTTTCTTCGTACGATATTTAACCTCATTTGCATCTATGAGATATGTGTTAATGAACCCAATATCACCCACTTGTCTTTTCTTCATTTCGCGATCTTCAATCTGCATAATATAGTGAGGATATTTATAAATACATGCAATGAAAGAGCTAAGTTATAAAGAGATACTTAATGACGAAGTAGTACTACTTACGCATAAAGAGCAGGTGACCGTTGCTTTATCGAGGGCCAATTGATTGAAAAACTGATAGAACTCCTCAAATGGAATAGGCAACAGCTCAATTCCAAGGAGGTCATGCTCCTTTTTAACTCTCACATACAAAGTACTCCTCCCTCGACTCTTTGCAGGTTTTCATGTACCAATCATGCAATCTTCGCATCATCGCTGATAGAGAGCTTTCATCTTTGACGAGAGGCTTCCTGCATCGTATCTTTGTATCTGCACCTCCAAGAAATCATAATGTACATCGTCGGGCAGGTAATTTGCAGGATTGCCATAACCGGGCACCATCCTCGGATCGACGCTGTCGGTAGCAGGCACCTTGAGCGGGGGCACGATTGCTTTGCTTGTTCGCCGAGCTGGGCAATTTGTTTCCCAGCTCGTCGTTCTTTCATCCTTTCATCACTGACAGTACTTCCCGACCTCTCCGCTTCGGCAAATGCCTTTGTCAGGGCAGCCAGAGTGCGCTTCGCTTTGACCGGATCTACCTTCTCCTCCGGAGGTGGATGTCTCTTTTCTTTCAACCCTTGAAACCAGTCATCCACTTCGGTCTGCGCGATCTTCGCGTTTTCCTCCTCGCTCCTCTCAGACGGTAACTTCTCCGAGTCTTCAGAGAAGGACCGAATCAGATCTCCTCCCGCCTTTGGCTGTACTGCTAGACGCCGGCAGAGCAGACGGAGCGGATGTCTTCTTTCCTTGCTTACGAGGCGGAGGAGAAGGACTACGACGCGCCAGAGCAGCCGGAGCGGCGGGTCTCTTCCGCCTTGCTAACGAGGCGGAGAAGGAGGAGGCTGGCTGCTCGGGCGCCGCGTGCAGGCGGAGAAGGAGGCGGAGTGCCGCCACGCCCGGAGAAGGAGACGGCCGAGTTCCCTGATCGCCACTCGCGGAGGAGGAGGCGGTGGAGGAGGCGGAGTGCCCCGACTCACGGGAGGAGGAGGAGGAGGCGGAGGCGCCCAGCCTCGAAGGTTGATGAGATCCTTCCGCCATAGGCATGGAGTCTTCAGAGCGTAACCCAGCCGATACTCCCTTCACCGGTAGGGTGGTCAAGCCGAGGTCCTCAAATCCTCCGTTATTTCATCGACCATCACCTTAGCATATCCTTCCGAATCGGCCGGCAAAGTGAAAAGTTGAGTCGGGTTTAGTAGGATAAACAGAGCCAACATCCGCCTTGACCTTCAAATTGCTCCATTGCGCCATAAGGTGGCAATTTTCAGCATCCGTGATAGCATCCACGGATAGCTGGTAGGAGCCGCCAAGGCAAGCTGCTCGCTAAAGCAGCTCGGTGGAAGCCACGCTGCTTCTCCGCCGAGATGGCGGGTAGCTTCGGGGAAGCTTCGCGGTCGTTTGTTGTGATCTGCCGCTTCTCGCCCTCTAGCCCATTACCCTTCGTGCAGCGCCTGCATTAGGCTCTGCTCCGCTTTCTTCCTCCTCTCATGGGTTTTGTAACCCCCTGCGTCCGGAAATCCAGCCTTCCACCAAACGTAGCCTGGCGTGCCTCGTGTCCGTCGAGGGTGCTCAGGATTCCCGAGGGCCATTGTGAGCTCGTCCTTCTCCCTGTCTGGAACGAACTTCCCTTGCTGCGCTGCTTCGATATATTGCTGAAGCCTCTTGACTGGTATGTCCAATTGTTCGTTCGTCCAAATGCACTTCCCTGTTAGAGGGTCCAAGGATCCGCCGGCCCCGAAGAACCAAGTCCGACAACGGTCTGGCCAGTTCATTGTCTCTGGTTCGATCCCTTTATCAAGCAGATCATTCTCAGCCTTGGCCCACTTAGGCGGGCTACGAGGTAGCCACCGACCCCGCGCGATGGTGAAGCTTCTTCTTCGCAGCATTTCTCTTGTTTGTCGCCGACATCTTTTTACTCTTTTCTCGATGTCTTGTAGGCCACAAATGCGGCCACCATCTCTGATCTTCTCATATTTGCCCTTGAATTCTGGTGTCTCATTTTTTCGACATACGATTGAGTTCTTTCTTCCAATTCCTAAATAGTTCTGCCATCTTCTTAAGAGCAAAAGACTTGATTAATGGCTCTATTACTGGCTTCTCCGGATCATCCTCTCGCGGTAGGGTAAAATTTGACTTCAGCTCACCCAAAGATCATTTTTCTGCATTCATTGACACAAGACACCTCGTGGTCTTCGTTCTTAGGCTTATACCATTGGTGGATGCTGATCGATCTTGTCCCTAACCGTAACCCCGCATTGAGCAACAAATGCCTTCTTTGTCCGGTAGGGTTCAATCGGTTGGCCGTCATACGATTTGTATGATCTCAAACTTTTCATCCGAGCTCAACTTTTTCTTCGGCCTCGCCTCTTTACCGGTTGTGCTCGATCCGAGGGCTAGAAAAAGAACAAAGACGAGAGTTAATTAATATGTGTACATACCAAAACAAAGACGAGAGCTAGTCAAGACAGCTTAACTAATATATATACCTGGCCGGACTTGGTTTGGTGATCACCGGAGCCGCCCTCACGGTCTACTTCTTCACCCTCTCCTTCTTGCACCGCATTGGGTCATCGGAGCCATGTAAATCATAGCCAGCTGCTTCTTCACCTCTCCTTCCGCACCATCGTTGTCATTGAGAAACATCAACGAGCGGACGACATCACTTCCTTGTGCGATTATGTCCCTCAACAACGCTTCTTGTGCTTCGTCTCGGGGGGTGTCCATAGTTTCTACAAATATTTACAACATGGCAATTATTATTCAAACATGACAGAAATGGATATATTAGTGGCAAACATAGAACTAGCTAGCTAATCACAATAAGGAATCATATTAGTGGCCTCGACGCTGCTTCTCTAGGGTTTGGGGTGGCCTCGACAACGCTTCAAGGGTTAGGGGGTGGCCTCGAGAATGCTTCAAGCTAGGAGGGGGTAATATCGACCCCCCCACGTGTTGAAGCTATCGGGAGGGGGTCGGCGTTGAACACTACATCTATGTCCCACAAGTGACGTGGGCATCGACGCCCATGTATAGGGTAGAGGGTCGTGGATCGCCCGGCGGTCGAGGTCAAGGTCGAGGATCGCCGAGGGTCGGAGGTTGCCTAGTGTCAAAGGATTCAACAAAACCATGTCTTCATCATTAGGCGAAAGTAACAGTGCATGATGGTGCAAGCTCTCAAAGTTATTTTGGAGCGGTCTCGAGATAGGATAATTAGCTTTTTGGTACAAAGTTCAGCAAGAACCTTCCAATATCGTTATTTGGAAGGCCTTTGCTGAAATTGCATAAAAGGCAAATTATCCTATCCGGACTCCATTCCGTAATAACTTTGAGGACTTCGTACCATCATGCCATGGTTACTCCGCTAATGATGAAGCCATGGATTTCTTCAATACTTTGACACTAGGAACCCTCTCGACCCTCGGCGATCCTCGACCCTTGAACCTCGACGACCTCGAACCTCGACCCTAGACGATCCTCGAACCTCGATCCTCGAACCTAGAACCTCGACCGGGATAATATCGATAACGCTCAAGGGGTAATATCGACAACGACGAGATACATACACGGAGAAATTAATGTTATCGGGAGGGGTATATCGACCCCCACGTATTGAAGTTATCGGGAGGGGTATATGGACCCCCCCTCATGTTGAAGTTATCTCGAGGGGTATATCGATGATGACAGGAGAAGATCGAAGAAAAAAAGAAGAAAAAAAGAGGAGAAGAAGAAAAAGAATATTTTAGATTTTTCTTCTTCTCTCTTCTTCCTTTCTTCTTCTCCTCTTCTTTTTCTTCTTTTTCCTCTTCTTATTTATTTCTCCTCTTCTTCCTCCCTCTTCTTCTCCTTTCTTCCTCTTCTTTTTCCTTTTCCTCTCATTCTTTTCTTCTTCTTCCTTCTTAAAAATACATGAAGTAGTATTGCTTGTTTTTTAAATAATGTTCAAATAAAATCTATGAACAGAAAACATATATATACACAGAGAACATATATACATTTTATAAAATGCAAAAACAAAAAAATCTAAGAAAAGACATATAAACAGATATACATATACTCATACATATACACACATAATCAGGAAAAAGCTATATTTGCAAAAAAAGGGGAAGAGGGGGTGCCTACCTCGACCAAAGCGGCACGGGCGCAGGCAGAGGCGACGGCGAGGCAGAGGCGGGCGGCGACGGCGGCGTGGGCGGCGCGAGGTGGCGACGACGCTGGGCGGCGCTGCGATGGCGGCTGGGCTCGAGGGCGCGGCGACGGCGTGGGCTCGGGGGCACGGGCGACGGCGACGGCGGCGGGGCAGCCTGGCGGCGTCGAGGAGGTCCGCGGCGTCGTCGGGGGGCAAATGCGCGATGAAACTGAAAATTTTCACAAGTGTTGTTTATATACACTGAGCATTGGTCCCGGTTCGTGGCACCAACCGGGACTAATGCCCCCTTTAGTCCCGGTTGGTGCCACCAACCGGGACCAAAGGCCAATTTTCAGCAGCCCAAAGGGCGGAAGCGGCGACCTTTGGTCCCTGTTGGTGGCACCAATCGGACTAAAGGGAGCATTGGTCCCAGCTTCACCAATGCTCCCTTTAGTCCCTGCTGGTGCCACCAACCGACCAAAGGCCTTGTGCTGCCTCACGCAAATGTTTAGTCCCACCTCGCTAGTTGAGAGGAGCCACACCAGTTTATAAGGTGTGGTGCGCTTCCTCTCGAGCTCCTCTCTAAAGCAGCTGGGCCTAAGCGTGCAATATGTGCCTATGGGCCTCATCAGGCCTCCAGGGGCTGAATCTGCCCATGGTAGGGTTTCTAGTCGATTCAGGCCGTGGGTGCCCAGAGGGTGGCACTTTTTTGTTTTTTTGTTTTATTTGTTGCTTTATTTAGTTTATTTTGGTTTTGGTTTATTTTTCTTTTGGTCTTTTGCTTTATTTTTAATTCTTTTTGCTTTTAGTTTTAGAAAAATTATAAACTTTCTGTTAGTGCCATTAGTTTTCAAATTTGAAAACTCTTTTTTTGTTTTCTTTGTTGCTTTATTTATTTTATTTTGTTTCTACTTACAACAAAATACTTATTGTTGCTATTTTTATTTTTTTTCAGTTTTTGTTCTGCTTTTCTGCATTATTTAGTTTTTGTTGTTTTTTGCTTTATTTTTAATTCTTTTTGTTTTTAGTTTTAGAAAATTATAAACTTTCTGTTAGTGCCATTAGTTTTCAAATTTGGAAACTCTTTTTTGTTTCCTTTGTTGCTTTATTTATTTTATTTTGTTTCTACTTACAACAAAATACTTATTGTTGCTATTTTTATTTTTTTTCAGTTTTTTGTTCTGCTTTTCTCGCATTATTTATTTTTTGTTTTTTTCTTTATTTTTAATTCTTTTTGCTTTTAGTTTTAGAAAAATTATAAACTTTCTCGTTAGTGCCATTAGTTTTCAAATTTGAAAACAATTTTTTGTTTTCTTTGTTGCTTTATTTATTTTATTTTGTTTCGCTACAACAAAACGGTGTGTAGAGGGACGGGCTTATAAACCGGTGTGAGCGCCTTTCAAGTTGGCGAGGTTTTCAAATTCATAGTTTTCAAATGAACTCTGAAAAAGTTGGCATAGCATGTGCATGTACAAAACGGACAATGGTATCATACTAAATTCATGCTACAAAGTTGGCATGGTATCATCATAATAGTTATGGAGAAAGTCTTCACTTTTTCTTCGCTTGTGTCGCTTTGATTATTGCGCCGTAACCATGGATAATCTTCATCGCTTATCAGATGCTTGGGTCAGCCTTGACTTTGAAGGGGGAATTTCATGAAACTTTTCATACTCTTTAGACATGTCTGTTTTGCCCTCCACTCCCGTGATGTCCCTTTTCCCGAAAGAACTATGTGGCACTTTGGCTCATTGTATGATGTATTCGCTTCCTTATCTTTTCTTTTCCTCGGTCCGTAGACATGTCCTTCACATAGATAACCTGTGCCACATCATTGGCTAGACTGAACGGTTCGTCGGTGTACCCAAGATTTTTCAGATTCACGTGGCAGTCATGAGACTTTAGGTTCTGGAACTTTTCTCCGCATATTTATTATTCCCTTTATATTTGACGAGAAGCCACCGGGACCTTCATAATGAGCAGGCATTGAAAGAATATTTCTTTCTCTTCTTTCATAAGAGCGTAGCTGGCAGGACCTTCATATCGCTTCGGAGGCATGCCCTCTTTTCGTGCAAGTTGCAGGTCCTCTCGTGCCTCGTGTATCTTTTGTCTTCCCATACACGCCCAAGAAGCCTAGCAGGTTCACGCAAAGGTTCTTCGTCACGTGCATCACGTCGATCAAGAGCGGACCTCTAGGTCTTTCCAAAGAGGGTAGGTCCCAAAATATATATTTCTTCTTCCACATGGGTGCGTGATTCTTAGCGTCATTCGAACAGCTAGTCCGCCGACCCTTTCCAAAGATTATGTAAATCATTGACCATAGCAAGTACGTGATCACCGGTACACATGGCGGGCTTCTTCCGTGATCTGCCTCGCTTTTGAAATGCTTGTCTTTCTTTCGACATTGATGGTTGGTCGGAAGAAATCGACGATGGCCCAGTACACATTCTTCCCGCAGCTTCCGGTATATACTATCGGTGTCAAGTAAACAGTGCGTGCATGCGTGGTATCCCTTGTTTGTCTGTCTCGAAGGTTACCGAGAGCGGGCCAATCGTTGATGGTCACAAACAGCAACGCCTTTAGGTCAAATTCTCCTTTTGTGCTCATCCCACATACGTACACCGCTTCCATTCCACAGCTGTAAAAGTTCTTCAACTAATGGCCTTAGGTACACATCAATGTCGCTGTGCGGGTTGCTTAGGGCCTTGATGAGAACTGGCATCATAATGAACTTCCGCTTCATGCACATCCAAGGAGGAAGGTTATACATACATAGAGTCACGGGCCAGGTGCTGTGATTGCTGCTCTGCTCCCGAAAGGATTAATGCCATCCGCGCTAAAAGCAAACCATACGCCCTTTGGTCCTTTGCAAACTCATCCCAAGATTTTCTCTCGATTTTCTCCATCTGCGACCCATCAGCGGTGCTCTCAACTTCCGCCTTTCTTACGGTCCTCACTGTGCCATCGCATCAACTTGGCATGCTCTCTCGCTTCAACAGACGTTTCAACCGTGGTATTATAGGAGCATACCACATCACCTTCGCAGAACCTCTTCCGGAGGCTCGCCGTCAACATCACTGTGGTCATCTCGTCGATCTTATATCGCAATGCACCGCATACCGGGCATGCGTTCAGATCCTTGTAGGAACCACGGTAGAGGATGCAGTCATTAGGGCATGCATGTATCTTCTCCACCTCCAATCCTAGAGGGCATACAACCTTCTTTGCTGCGTATGTACTGTCGGGCAATTCGTTATCCTTGGAAGCTTCTTCTTCATTATTTTCAGTAGCTTCTCAAATCCTTTATTAGGCACAAGATTCTCTCGCCTTCCATCGCAGCAATTCGAGTACGGCACCGAGCTTTGTGTTGCCATCTTCGCAATTGGGGTACAACCCTTTTTTGTGATCCTCTAACATGCGATCGAACTTCAGCTTCTCCTTTTGACTTTCGCATTGTGTCCTTGCATCGACAATGACCCGGCGGAGATCATCATCATTGGGCACATCGTCTGGTTCCTCTTGATCTTCAGCAGCTTCGCCATTCCAAAGACCATCATGCACATCGTCTGCATCTTGATGTTCAAGAGCATCACCGTATTCGGGGGCACATAGTTGTCATCGTATTCTTCTTCCTCGCCGCCTTCCATCATAACCCCTATTTCTCCGTGCCTCGTCCAAACATTATAGTGTGGCATGAAACCCTTGTAAAGGTGGGTGTGAAGGATTTTCCAATCGAGTAAGACTTCAGATTCCCACATATAGGGCATGGACAACACATAAAACCATTCTGCTTGTTTGCCTCAGCCACTTCGAGAAAATCATGCACGCCTTAATGTACTTTGAGGTGTGTCTCACACCGCACATCCATTGCCGGTTCATCTCAAGGCATTATATATAATTAAGTGTCAAAATCATTACAGAACATCATGAATAGATAATTATGACCAAATTAATAGAAGTTCATCATCACATAAAACCAAAGTACATACATAGTTCTCATCTAACAACATAAAGCTCGCAGAGCATCTAAATTAATTAAACCATACATTGAAACTATGTAAAACATTTCAATGCGAAAACAAATACGATCATAATCGCAACCAAGGTAACAACTGATCCAACGGCATAATGATACCAAGCCTCGGTATGAATGGCATATTTTCTAATCTTTCTCATCTTCAAGCGCATTGCATCCATCTTGATCTTGTGATCATCGATTTACATCCGCAACATGCAACTCCAATATCATCTTCTCCTCCTCAAGTTTTTTTATTTTTTCCTTCAAGAAATTGTTTTCTTCTTCAACTAAATTTAACCTCTCGACAATAGGGTCGGTTGGAATTTCCGGTTCAACAACCTCCTAGATAAATAAAATCTATGTCACGTTGGTCGGCATAATTTTCATAAACAATAAATGAACCAATAGTTATGAAAAGATAATATATACCACACCCGAATCATAGACAGGACGAGGGCCGACGGGGGCGGATACCAAAACCATCATACTATATAAGATGCAATAATAAAAGTAAGAAAATAATACAAGTATCTATCTAAACAAACAAGTAATAATATTTTTCCTTTCGAAAGAAGATAAGAACAAGAGGCTCACCACGGTGGTGCCGGTGATGAGATCGGCGTGGTGATCGACGGCGATGAAGACGGGACGGGCGTGACGGACCGCTAAACCTAGATAAATATTGAGGAAAATGGAGCTTGGCGGTCGAGCTTGGAGAGGAGAAACCTTAAGTAGTGTGGCTCGGGCATTCCATCGAACACCTTGTGTGCATAGGAGGTGAGCTAGAGCACCACCAAGCCCTCTCCCCTCGGCCGAAAAAAACAGAGCAAGGTGCTCGCTTCTTGCCGAGGGGCTATATATAGGCAGCACCATTAGCCCCTGGTGGCATGAGCCGACTAAATGGAAGCCTTTGGTCCTGGTTCATGCCACCAACCGGGACCAATAGTGGTGGGCCAGGAGCCAGGACCATTGGTCCCGGTTCGTCCCACCAACCGGGACCAAAAGGTCCGGACGAACTGGGACCAATGGCCCACGTGGCCCAGCCGGACCCCTGGGCTCACGAACCGGGGAGAAATAGCTCCATTGGTCCCAGTTCTGGATTGAACCGGGACTAATGGGCTAAACTGGCCTGAACGAAAGACCTGTTTTCTACTAGTGCATGTTCTGCTATTGGTTATTGACCGGAGAGGTGTCTCGGGACATAGTTCTCGAACCCGTAGGGCCCACACGCTTAACGTTGGATGACGATTTAGTATTATATGAGTTATGTGATTTGGTGACTGAGGGAGTCCCGGATTAGGGGGTGTCCGGATAGCCGAACTATAACCTTTGGCCGGACTCCTGGACTATGAAGATACAAGATTGAAAACTTCGTCCCATGTCTGGATGGGACTTTCCTTGGCATGGAAGGCAAGCTTGGCGATATGGATATGTAGATCTCCTCCCATTGTAACCGACTCTGTGTAACTCTAGCCCTCTCCGGTGTCTATATAAACCGGAGGGTTTTAGTCCGTAGGACGAACAACAATCATACCATAGGCTAGCTTCTAGGGTTTAGCCTCTCTGATCTCGTGGTAGATCTACTCTTATACTACCCATATCATCAATATTAATCAAGCAGGAGTAGGGTTTTACCTCCATCGAGAGGGCCCGAACCTGGGTAAAAGCATCGTGTACCTTGTCTCCTGTTACCATCCGCCTAGACGCATAGTTCGGGACCCCCTACCCGAGATCCGCCGGTTTTGACACCGACATTGGTGCTTTCATTGAGAGTTCCTCTGTGTCGTCGCCATCAGGAAGGATGCCTCATCCCGTCTTTAAGGACAACACTGTTGCTAAAGGAGCATTGGCTATCGACCAAACTCTCCGGCTAGGCGATTTTCTTATGACCGCATGTTCGGCCGCTGCGCCGACGATGACTTCTCGGGTCATCGAAAGCAATCTTCACGTCAACTCGGAACTCGCCGAGTAGTTAGATCCGACGGAGCTCTCTTCCTTAAACGAGCTCCTAGGTTGCATCGCCGCCCTGGGAGTCGCTACAGACTACGATCAGATTGGGCTTAAACCCGATCTGAGAGAGATTAACTCTCCCCAGCTCACCCATCACGTTGCTGTGGTGGAGGAACAATGCGGCGACCCTTCATCTATCTTAAGGACTAGCTATGTCAGGATTCTCGATCCCTCCAAGCCGGATACCCGCGGAGGGGAGAACGTCACTCAAGACCTGAACTTAGAGTCAGGCAACGGGCTAGATTCAGTGGACAACATCCAAGAATCCAAGCTTCCGAGCCCGGAAACTCCTTGGACCTTGAGCCTCAGATTGGGTGAGGTTTCGGATCTAATTCCACCCACCCACCCGAACATAGGCGATCTATCCAATATTAGGCAAGAGCCCGAGGAAACAGTACATCATTACTGGGCCAGATTCCTCCAGGTTATGAACAGGATAAAGGACTACCGTGAGGAAGACGCAATTTCATTCTTCTGCAATAATTGCACGGACAAGGGAATCCTCAATGCCATAGGTCGCCGTGAAATTACATGCTTTGCTGACTTGGGATCCATAGTACGAAAGTACTGTGAGATGGAAAGCGCCTGGAAAATCGAAGTAAGATTTTGGGACAATCCGGCCCTGAATACAAACCCAAATTCAAATAAAGGGTGCATTATCGCCAATCACCCGGTTAAACACCAAAAATAAAAACCCCTACGAGGCATGGAACTGTCATCGAGGGATGGCTCAACGGACCCTGTAAAATTCATAGTACGAGGGCGCCACACCAACTCATAGCCATGGATACTCCGCAGTGGCCAAAAGTGGCTAAGAGCTTCTAACCCCAAAGATCCATAGAGCACCAGCCCGTGGATACCAGTACGGTATTAACAGTCTTCGAGACTTTCACATCAAATAATATGCGAAAACGAACATTCCGCAGCCTTGCCGAAGTCTACCAAGTAGCAATAATAAATCCATGAAGTGACACGGCTATTACCTTTAATGCCAGTGATGAACCTAAATACTGAACAACCCGAGCACCAGCAGCATTCGTCCTCAGTCCAATAGTGGACGACTTTCTCCTTACCAAGGTACTCATGGACGGTGGCAGCGGATTGAACCTCATTTATGAGGAAACCCTTCGAAAAATGGAAATAGACTGGAGCCTCATTGAGCGAAGCAGCACAACCTTTAGAGGAATAATACCCAATGGTAGCGTGCTGCAGCAGGAAAAATCACACCGATGTGGTGTTCGCACGCCGGATAATTATAGGTCCGAGGAGGTCACGCCCAAGTGGCCCTGCTCAGCAGCGGATACCACGCCTATTAGGCGAGAGGCATTCACAATTTTTCAAGCTATACCCCATTACGGGTACATGAAGCTCAAAATGCCCGGCCCAACGGAATCATCACTCTTGCTAGTGACCTGCACATAGCACTCCGCTGAAAATAAGACACCCGCACTAGCCCTTGAGGCACTATCCGAAGCCCTAGCGCGAGGAACTGATCAAGCGCCAAGGCCCACGGTTAATGTGGACGATGTGATACTCGATAAAAGATCCAAGTCCACCTCCTTTAAACCAGCGGACGAAATAGTCAAATTCCAAGTCCACCCAACGGACCCTACAAAACGGCCTCGATCGGGCCACAATTAAACCCTGATGTAGACGCCAGACTATGAGAATTCCTACGTAAAATTGGGACATTTTTTCCTCGCACCCTTCGACATGCCAGAATCCCACGCCGTCTGGCCGAAAGCACAGCCTAAACATCCTAAAAGGATTCAAGCCACCAAACAGGCTCTTCTGTTTATCCGAACCTAAGAGACAAGCCATGGAGAGGAGCTAGCTAAACCATCGGAGGCCGGATTCATCGAGATATAAAACATCCGGACTGGTTAGCAAACATGGTGATGGTACCAAAGAAGGACAAATCTCGCGCCTATGTGTCGATTTCAAGGACCTCAACAAGGCTTGCCCAAAGGATCCCTTCCCCCTCCCCCACATCGATCAAATTATCAACGCTACCGCAGGACATGATTCATTGTGTTTCTCGACGATACCCGCTACCATCAAATTAAGATGGCAGAGCCTGACCAAGCCACAACGGCATTTATCACCCATATGACCCATTCTCGCTTCAACACAATGCCCTTCGGCTCAAAAACGCTGGCGCAACATATCAGCGCATGATTCGTACATATGTCCGCAAACTAGATCGGCAAAACAGTGGAGGCATACGAGATGATGTGGTCGTCAAAACCAAGCATGTCGAAACTCTAGTAGACGACTTGAGGCTCACATTCGATAATCTCCAAACATATGACATCAAGCTTAACCCGAAAATGCGTTTTGCGCATCAGCCGAAAGCTCTTGGGCTTCATTGTATCCGTAGAGGAATTGAAGCAAACCCAGCCAAGATCTGAGCTCACACAATTGATATCCCAAAGGACCTCAAACAAATACAAAATTGATCGATGCGTGGCGGCTCTAAGCCGCTTTAACTCCTATTTGGGAGAAAAGGCATTACCCTTTATCGCCTCCTCCGGCGCACGAACACTTCGAGTGGATTTGGATGCCACGGCCGGACTCAAGAAATAAAAGCCATATTGGCAACAAACCCGGTCTGGCGCGCCCAACATAGGCGAACCAATGCTATTATACATCGCGGCAACTCATCAAGTTGTAAGCGCGGTGCTCGTTGTCGAACGAGAAACGGACGAACACAAGTTCCCCCTTCAAAAACCAGTTTACTACGTGTCCAGTCTCCTCACTCCATGCAAGTCACGGTATCCGCATTATCAAAATATAGCGTACGCGGTGTTCATGGCATCGGAAGCTGCAACACTACTTTCAAGAGTGTTCGATAACAGTAGCCTCCGAAGTACCTCTTAAAGACATTATAAACAACCGCGACGCCATGGTCCGGATTGCCAAATGGGCCATTGAGCTCCTCTCGTTCGACATAACCTATAAGCCACGGCAAGCTATTAAGTCACAAGTTTTGGCCGACTTCGTCGCCGAATGGACTGAAGCCGAACTCCCTAAAGAGTACGGCACATATTCCAACTGGACCATGCACTTCGAAGGCTCCAAAATGTTGGCTGGTCTGGGGGCTGGCGTTCTGACGTCCCCAACAGGAGATACAGTCCAATACGTACTCCAGATAATGTATACGGACTCCAACAACACAGCCGAATACGAGGCCCTTCAACATGGTCTCCGGATGGCGGTATCCATGGGCATTCAACGCCAAGAGGTGCGCGGGGATTCAAACCTCGCGATATCTCTAATAAATTGAGACTTTGATGCCAAGGATCCGAAAATGGTAGCTTATCGCAACGCCGTCCTAAAAATGTCAGCTCGGTTCGAAGGGCTCAATTTCACCATATAGCTCGAAAACAATCAGGCAGCAGACGCCTTGGCACGATTACGCAAAGCGCGATGCCGCCCCCCCCAATATCTTCTTAGAGAGGTTGTTCAAGCCATCCATGGTATGGGAAGGGGAGTCCGGAAATAATAGCCCGGACCCAACAGCACTGCCCAACACCGAACATTCTGACACAACCGGAGGCTCTGCCAACGAAGTAACATCTTCAGCCCACGTAATAATGGCAGTCATTGCGCCGTGGACGGAACCATTCCTAGCCTACCTAAACAGGCAGGAACTTCCCGAGGACCAAAACGAGGCACGCTGCATAGTGCAGCGATCTAAAGCCTATAAAGTCCATGAGGGAGAGCTTTATAAGAAAAGCACGACCGGAGTCCTTCAAAGGTCTATCTCTGAAGAGGAAGGGCGGAATCTTCTGGCTGAAATTCATGCCGGACTCAGCGGGCACCACGCCGTAGCCCGGGCCCTTGTAAGCAAGACCTTCCGTACAGGATTTTATTGGCCGACGGCCCGGGCAGATGCTCAGGACTTAGTCCAACGATGCGTCGGTTGCCAGCTCTTTCCTAATCAAAGCCACATGCCACCCACTGCCATCCAAACTATACCCATCACCGCCCTTCATGGTCCGGGGCTTGACATGGTTGGACCCCTTAAAGGAGGAACCCACAAGCAAAAATACCTACTGGTCATGGTGGATAAATTCACCAAATGGATAGAGGCCAAGCCTGTTAAGACGGCCGAATCCGGACCGGTGATAGACTTCATATCAGGGGTCGTACACCGTTATGGCGTCCCCCACAGCATCATCACTGATAATGGCACGAACTTCACGGCCAACGAGGTCAAACTCTGGTGCAAAAACATGGGCATCAAGCTCGACTATGCTTCTCTATCACCCTCAAACTAAGGGTCAAGTCGAGCGACCAAATGGTCTAATATGAGCGGCAGCAAACCCAGATTAGTGCGGTCCCTCAAGGAATCTAACACACACTGGGTAGAGGAGCTCGACCAGACTGGGGCTGCGGACCACGCCAATCGCACTAACCGGATTCACACCATTCTTTATGGTATACGGCGCAGAGGCAGTTCTACCCTGCGACATAATTCATGACTCACCTCGCATGCGCATGTACGAAGAAAGAGAAGCCGAGCTCGATCGGTAGGACAGTTTGACGCCTTGGAGGAGGAGCGTGACGTGGAAAAAGCCCGCCCGCATTCTATCAACAAGCAGGCTCAAGATATCAAAGCAGTAGAAGTACGGGCCAAAACTTACAATGTTGGCGAAGTTAGTTCTCGCTTTGCGGACAAGAAAAAGGACAAACTCAAGCCCAAATGGTAAGGTCCCTTTATTATCGACTCAAGTCCTGACCGTGGAGCGCACCATCCGCGAGATGCATCGGATAATCGACTCGATCCGAACCCATGGAACGCAGCCCGCCTCCGAAGATTCTACGCCTAGCGCCGGATTCTGAGTTCGCCTCCTTCCTCTGCCTATTTTTACACATTAGTTGTCTTATATTTCTCCTTCTCCTCCTTTTCTTACAGCCTTTAAAGGCTCGCGCAAGCATTGTTCAAGACACACTTGACGCGCTATCCGCGCCATTATACCGGGGCTTCTTTAACATAAGCTTATTTGTACGGGCTTCATGCCTAACACATGTGTCACGCCCGCATGTACCTTTTATTCACCATTATATGCATCGATATGACTTAAGTTTTGGCCAAGCTGGGTTGCTCGCCCTGTGCTTACTCCTACGCTCCCGATTGTTCAGCTAGGTGGTAAAGGAGCACCTCTCGCGATTGTTATTGCCGGTCGACCGGATGTGTACCTCAGACCGGGTGAAGCCGAAAGCTAGCGTTCTTAAGGGAATATTCGGTCGGTGAACTAAAGATGATTTCTCACTTATTTATTTATCTGCCCTGCATGCTTTTCTGCTTTTTCGCAGTCCTGACATGCACTTTAAGGCATGCCTCCTGTGGAAAGGAACCCCTAACAGAACTATTCTCCCTGGAAGATGTTTCTTATTAACCATGTAATATAACATAACTAGTTGGGCACTTGTCTGTTCAAGCACTAATGACCCCTACGCCTGGTCTCCACGCATGCCCCGGTTCTTACATAACCGTGAGGGTATTTGGACACACTCCGGACTATATGGTCCCGAGGTTGAAGCGAAAAGGTCCGCCATGACAAACGATCTACAATCCGCTTGAAGGCATTTTACATGTCATCTTAAATTACATAGTCAATTTGACTGGTGTATTCCTCCTCAATACCATCTAATAGGTTGTCTAGTTTACAGATCCTGTTGGGAATACTTTATGCCAATTCTACTTGGCCGCACACTAAGCTCACAGGATCTCCTTCCCATCGTGCCCCACAGGTCCGACCTCAGCCATGTGGTTTGGGCCAGCCTTCGTGTACCAAGGCCTTCACCATGGCCCTGTGCCTCCTCGACGCCTTTGATGGCAGGCCGATATCTTCCATAATCGGAAGCGCCACGCCCCTTAAGCCTCTCTCGCAAGCTCTCCAAGGCCTTCGGCAGGGAGACAGATGGCCACAAGGCTGGGCGACGCCTTTCATCACTGCCGAACTCGCTCGCAGCGGTTGTAAGAGCTCGAAGTAGGTCACCCGAGAACCGGCATTTCTCCGCAGGACGAACTGTGAGCATACCTACGATATAACTCGTTAGTCGACTTCCTCGCCAACTCTTTTTTAAAATTCGCTCAAGCACTTACTAAAAATGCCGCGTCGTTGCCGATTCTCCTTCACGGAGTCCAACAGCTGGGAACGAACATCCTTAGTTCCTCGCCCAGCTGGGTGTTGGCATCTTGAGATTATTCTTCTCCTGCCTCACCTCGTAAGCACGCCTCGCCGCCTTTAACCGTGCAAGAGTTGTTGCTTGTCCGGATCTACTCCGCGCCATCTCGCAATGATATTGTCGACGGCACACGCCGCACTTCACAACATACTTATCTTTCAAGCGATATTACCGAGTGGGTCTCTTGGCCACCCCCGCAATGCTAGTGCGGCCTCAAGTTGGGCTTTGCACTCTTCCACTCTCGGGACAGTTGGGTATTCTTTTTGTAAGGTCCTCAGATAGCAATGATCCTTAAATCAGTTATTTTAACCGCTTCAAGTCTTGGGGCTACCGCATATATAACCATCAAATTTTCTCACCCGTATGTCTTTCACATACCGCTTCATGGCTCGCTAGACCATTTTGAGCGGCACCGAGGTGCGATCTCCCAATTGAAGGCATCCAATGCCTCTTGAGAGAAACATGCGCCACGAAGAACTGTCCGGCGGCACGCTGTGATTCATAGCACTCTCCACCTCGGAATTGGTGGCGCATACCGTCGGCATCCTCTCGTCGGAGGAGCGCCTGACGACGCCTCGTGTTTGCCTCCGCTTCGACCGGCTTTGAGCCCGGCTGGTGGAGGCTCGATTACAACCTCTCCTGATATAGTCCGAAGCGCTTTTTTCCTGAAAAGAGCACGGGCGTTAGTATGCCTTCCGGGAATAAAACCTGGAAATAAGATGGCACGCCATACCATTGCCGGCGTCTCAATCCGGACCGCACTTCTTTTCAGCCTGCTGGGCCTTGCTGCCCCTTGTTGGCTAGCCACCGCAGGCTCGGCCTTCTGCCTCAAGGGCTCCCCCTGCAAAACACCATTGGTATACGGTGATCAAAAATAAGCACGGATGGATCATTTTCAAAGTATTGGGACTTCGGTCTCGCCACTACGTGAGGCGGAAGTATTCCGGGTAATCGGCCGTAATGGCTTACCAAGGCATTGTCGATGCTCGGTTGGTAAAATACCCCATCGATCAGCTCCACTGTATGTCCGATCCTCTTGGGAGGCCGGATCGAGGGACCGCTCGGATCCTCGGTTGTGGAGGAGGGTTGTTTATATCCTTTACAGCCCGGCGCAATTCCTGCGCCGAAATCACAAGATAAGGTACTTAACTATGGGAATATGGAACGGATGGGCAAAAAGAAGTGTCCGCTACCCAGCTTGGAGGATTGTACATAGAAAATCCGCCTCATGGATTGACGCGAGGAACTCCTCCTCTTCTCCCTTGTACAATGCGACAAGGCCTTCGTCGAGCAAAGAACCGATCTCGCCCCTTACGGCCAAGCAAAGAGTGGCATCATCCTCCCGCTGAAATCCCACATGGGGTGGCCTCTATACTGAAGCAGCTGCACCCCCCGCATAATGCATGTGGCCATGACCCCGATCATGGTGAGTCCGGAATGAGCTAACAACCTTATCCGTCTCATCAGGTAAAGGACGTCCTTGTCATTTTCCCTCTGAGGGCTCCGTGGACACCAGCTTAGGCGCTTCTTCAAGGGAGCATTATTGAACTCGGGGAGGCCGATCCGAACAGGGTCCGGCAAGGGGACATCTTCTATATAAAACCATTCTGAAGGCCAGTCTTCGGACGCCTTCCTTGGGCTTCCGGATAGATATCCGGTCCCGGCGATGCGCCATAGTTCGGATCCGCCCACTTGATATATCGACCCCTCTTGAGAACGGGGCACAGGGCAGAACAGCTTCTTCCACAGCGCGAAATGAACCTCGACGCCCAAGAATAGCTCACAAAGGGCTACGAAGCCCGCAATATGCAATATGGAGGCAGGCGTAAGGTTGTGCAGCTGGAGGCCGTAGAACTCCAGGAGCCCCCGGAGAAACGGATGAATTGGAAATCCGAGCCATCTTATCAGATAAGGGACAAGGCATACCCGCTCTCCTTTGGAGGGACTGGGGACGCTCTCCGCTTGCTCTCCGCCATTATAGGTGGCAAGTCCGGCTCGAACCGACCATGAAGGCTGGGGAAGGAATCCGTTGGTTTGGAGCGCCACTAGCTCGCTGTGCAGATTTTAACATCTCTCCCAACCTCCGTGTGAAGACCGGAGGGCGAGAGGAGGAGCTGCGCCGACCGACCATGGTGGAATGGACTGCTTGACATGCGCCCGGCCTAATGCTCGCGAAGGAAGATGGTGTGATTGGATCTAAATCCTCGCCTCTTTTATAAGGCAGCTTATTTATGAAGCTAGAGGGGTAAAAGTAAAAACACCCTTGGTTTTCGATTCATTTGACATGTGGAAGATGGCCATTATTAGGGCCAAACCAAGGAGCACAATATTCACGAGAAGCCGACACTATTCAACAGTACACGAATTTGAGAAGAACCCGCCTTTGCAATGCCGAAGACAAATCTGTGTGCGACTCATCGTCATTGAAGCCCGGTTCAGGCTACCGAGGGAGTCCCGATTAGGGGTGTCCGGACAGCCGAACTATAACCTTTGGCCGACTCTGGACTATGAAGATACAAGATTGAAGACTTCGCCCGCCTCCGGATGGGACTTTCCTTGGCGTGGAAGGCAAGCTTGGCGACACGGATATGTAGATCTCCTCGCATTGTAACCGACTCTGTAACCCTAGCCCTCTCCGTTGTCTATATAAACCGGAGGGTTTTAGTCCCAGAGGATTAACAACAATCATACCAAAGGCTAGCTTCTAGGGTTTAGCCTCCGATCTCGTGGTAGATCTACTCTTGTACTACCCATATCATCAATATTAATCAAGCAGAGTAGGGTTTTACCTCCATCGAGAGGGCCCAACCTGGTAAAAACATCGTGTCCCTTGTCTCTCGTTACCATCCGCCAAGACGCACAGCTCGGGACACCCTACCCGAGATCCGCCGGTTTTGACAATCGACAAGGACCAATGTTGTTCGAGTCCTTGATGACATCACGAACATGATGAGGAGTCTCGAAATGGTCAAGAGGTTAAGATTGATATATAGGATGATAGTATTCGAACACCGGAAGTGTTCCGGATAGTACCGGGTATTTATCGGAGTACCCGGGAGGGGGGGGGGTTACCGGAACCCCTAGGGGAAAGATATGGGCCATATGGGGCATGAGGGGGGAGCACACCAGCCCACATGGGGTGGAGCGCCCCCCTATGGAAGCTGGCCGAATTGGAGAAGGAAAAGGGGGGTTCGACCCCCCTTCCTTTCTCTCTTCTCCCTTCCCTTTTCCCCTTCCGATAAAAAGGAAAGGGGGAGGCCAAATTGGGGAGGACCCCAAGTAGGATTCCTTCGGCTTGGGGCGGCCCATGGTTGCCTCTCCTCCCGTCCCGTCCAATATATATGTGGGGAGGGGGCGCCTAGAACACACAACAACAATCGTTAGCCATGTGCGGCGCCCCCCTCCACAGCTTACACCCCAAGAATAGTTTTGCATTGCTTAGGCGGAGCCCTGCAAGAATCACTTCACCATCACCGTCACCACGCCGCCGTGCTGACAGAACTCATCTACTTCCTCGACACCTTGCTAGATCAAGAAGGCGAGGGACATCATCACGCTGAACGTGTGCAGAACTCGGAGGTGCCGACGCTCGGTACTTGATCGGTCTGAGCTAGAAGAAGTTCAATACATCAACATCGTTGTCAAACTCTTCCGCTTTCAGTCTACGAGGGTACGTAGACACACTCCCCTCTCGTTGCTATGCATGTCCTAGATAGATCTTGCGTGAGCGTAGATTTTTTTAAATTGCATGCTACGTTTCCCAACAGTGGTCTTAGAGCCAGGTCTATGCGTAGATGATATGCATGAGTAGAACACAAAGAGTTGTGGGCGGTGATCATCATACTGCTTACCACCAATGTCTTATTCTGATTCGGCGGTATTGTTGGGTGAAGCGGCCCGGACCAACCTTACATGACCACGTTCATGAGACCGGTTCCACCGACAGACATGCAACTAGTTTTGCATAAAGGTGGCTGACGGGTGTATGTTTCTCCTACTTTCTTTAAATCAAATTTTACTGCGGCCGGTCCTTGTTGAAGGTTAAAACAACAAACTTGATAAATCACCGTTGTGGTTTTGATGCGTAGGTAAGAACAGTTCTTGCTAGAAGCCTGTTGCAGCCACGTAAAACTTGCAACAAGAAAGTAGAGGATGTCTAACTTGTTTTTGCAGGGCGTGTTGTGATGTGATATGGTCAAGACATGATGTGATATTCGTTTCATGTTTTGTAAAAGTTATCGGCAACCGGCAGGAGCCTTATGGTTGTCTCTTTAATGTATGAAATGCAAATTCCATGTAATTGCTTTACTTTATCACTACGCGTTAGCAATAGTTGTAGAAGCAATAGTTGGCGAGATGACCACGACGCAATGATGGAGATCAAGGTATCGAGACGGTGACGATGGAGATCATGATGATGCTTTGGAGATGGAGATCAAAAGCACAAGATGATGATGGCCATATCATGTCACATATTTTGATTGCATGTGATGTTTATCTTTTATGCGTCTTCTTTTGCTTAGTACGGAGGTAGCATTATAAGATGATCCCTTAACTAAATTTTAAGGTATAAGTGTTCTCCCTGAGTATGCACTGTTGCGACAGTTCGTCGTGTTGAGACACCACATGATGATCAGGTGTGATAGACTCTAAGATCACATACAACGGGTGCAAGACAGTTTTGTACATCTGGAATACTTGGGTTAAACTTGACGAGGCTGACATGGCCTCGGAACACTGGAGACCGAAAGGTCGAACGTGAATCATATAGTAGATTTTATCAACATAGAGATGTTCACCATTAATGACTACTCCATCTCACGTGATGATCGAACATGGTTTAGTTGATTTGGATCACGTATCATTTAGATGACTTAAAGGATGTCAATCTAAGTGAGAGTTCTTAAGTAATTTGATTAATCAAACATAATTTATCATGAACTTAGTCCTGACAGTTTTTGCATATCTATGTTGTAGATCAATAGCTCGCGATATAGCTCCTATATATTTTTGATATGTTCCTAGAGAAAATTTGAAAGATGATAGTAGCAATGATGCGGAGTGGGTCCGAAATCTGAGGATTATCCTCATTGCTGCACAGAAGAATTATGCCCTTGATGCACCGCTAGGTGGCAGACCTATTGCAGGAGCAGATGCAGACGTTATGAATGTTTGACAAGCTCGGTATGATGACTACTTGATAGTTTAGTGCGACATGCTTTACGGCTTAGAACCGGGATTTCGAAAACGTTTTGAACGCCACAGGCCATATGAGATGTTCCAAGAGTTGAAATTGGTATTTCAGACTCATGCCCATGTCGATAGGTATGAGACCTCCGACAAGTACTTTGCCCACAAGATGGAAGAGAATAGCTCAACCATCGAGCATGTGCTCAAAATGTCTGGCACTACAATCACTTGAATCAAGTGGAGTTAATCTTCCAGATAAGATAGTGATTGATGTGAGTTCTCTAGTCACTATCACCAAGCTATTAGAACTTCTTGATGAACTATAATGTGCAAGGGATAACGAAAAGATTCTCGAGCTCTTCGCGATGCTCAAATCGGGCGAAGGTAGAAATCAAGAAAGAGCATCAAGTGTTGATGGTCAACAAGACCACTAGTGTCTAAAAGGCCAAAGGAAAACAAAGGAACTTCAAGAAGAATCACAAAGAAGTTGCCACTCCGTGAAGAAGCCGAGTGCTTTTACCGCAAAGGGAATGGTCATCGAAGCGGAACTACCCCAAATACTTGGCGGATAAGAAGGATGACAAAGTGAACAAAGATATATTTGATATACATGTTATTGATGTGTACTTTACTAGTGTTCATAATAACCCTGTGGTATTTGACAACCTGTTCGGGCCATTTGCTAAGATTAGTAAATCAAAACAGAGTTGGAAAATGAACAGAGACTAGCTAAGGCGAGGTGACGATGTGTGTTGGAAGTGATTACAAGGTTGATAAGATCACCATCTCACACTCCCTCTACCTTCGAGATTAGTGTTGACCTAAATAAATATTATTTGGTGTTTGCATTGAGCATGAATATGATTGGATCATGTTTATTATGCATACGCTTATTCATTTAAGTCGAGAATAATTGTTGTTCTGCTTACATGAATAAAACCTTCTATGGTCATACACCCAATGTAAATGGTTTATTGAATCTCGATCGTAGTGATACACATATTCATAATATTGATGCCAAAAGATGCAAAGTTGATAATGATAGTAAAACATATTTGTGGCACTGCTGTTTAGGTCATGTTGGTGTAAAGCGCATGAAGAAACTCCATACGGAAGGATGTTTGGAATCATTTGATACTTGCAAACCATGCCGCATGGACAAGACGACTAAAGCTCCGTTCTCCAGAACAATGGAGCGAGCCAATGACTTATTGGAAATAATACATACCGACACTACAAAAAAAAGACACATCCGTGACATTTTGGGCCGAACGATTTTTTTTCTGTCATACATATGACACTTCTATGACGATAATTGTGACAAAAACTAGTATCATCATAGATGTGGTGGGCTCCTACTTCTATGACAAAAAATCATGACAGAAAATGAGCTTTTCATCCTGGGCGGGCCGGATACACAGCTGCATGACATTCTTTGGGCCGTCCATGACGGAAAAAACCATGGTAGAAGCGAGGGGGAGGAAAATTTCGGGGAGTTCCCGGTTACGGTGGGAGGTCGGGGCCGAAAGCGATGCGCTGCTTTCTCATACACATACGCTGCTGCAGTAAGTAGGCGCTGGCTCTAATCGAACCCGAGAGAGGCGCGGGCTCTAACTAAACCCAGTGATTGCACCGCAGTTACGCGGTTATCGAACCCGAGCGATCGATCGATGGTCATAATCGAACCCGATCGAGCGATTCCTTCACTATCTACCGCTAATCAAGCCGACCGATTAGATGAACAAGGAGCGCTATGGGGGTTGGATGAATAAGGAGTGGTGGCATTGCCTCTCGATGAACAGACCTGTGGTGTGGAGGGCTGGATGAACAGAGACGGTGGAGGGTGCCCGTGGAGAGGTGGTTGAATAGGACCCGTGGTGTGGAGGGCTGATGAATAAGAGACGGTGGAGGGGTGCCCGTGGAGAGGTGGTTGAATAGGACCCCGTGGTGTGGAGGGCGGATGAACAGAGACGGTGGAGGGGTGGTTGAACAAGAGCTGGTGGAGTAGCGCCGGTGGAGGCTGGATGAACAGGAGCCCATGGAGGCCGGAGGAGGTCGACGGTAGCCCGTGGAGGCCGGAGGAGGTCGACGGTGGAGATGAACAAGATCCCGTGGAGTCCTGCTTATGCGGTGCGCCACACCTCCCGGCGAACAGGATCCCTGCTTCGATCAGAAGCGCCCAACACAAGTTCGCTTAAATCTGCTTTTGCGGCACGCCACACCTCTCGCGATCAACAGACTCCTGCTTACGACCGTAGGAGGTCCGCTTTGGCGGTACGCCACACCCTCCCGATCAACAGGACCCCCGTTTCGACCGTAGGGAGGCCCGCTTCTCCGCTTTGCAAAGACGCCACACCCTCCCGATCACCAGTGACCCTGCTCCAACATATTAGGTATGTTTCTCCGCTTCGCAGACGCCAGCCTCGCTTCATCGCCTGCTCGCCCAAGCCTTCCGATGAACACGACCACGCATTCCATTCCACCCAGCCGGTTGGCTCTCATGAACACGACGACGACGCCTTCTCCGCTCCGACCCAGCCATGTACACAAGCCCTCGCCGCACGAGATATGCGAGTAGGCGTCGAGACCTACGGCCGATTTTCTTTCTTGCACCTTGGTCGGGCTACGACGCGTACATGCTACATGCGCCCATTACTACATTAATGCGCCGCTTACTACTAACACGCAGCGCCGCCTCTACATCGACTAGTATATATGTACGCATTAACGTCACGACCAGAATGACAACACTACGACGCTTCAACCAGGTGGGTCCCGACTATCGTGCACTTCCTTGCGTATGAAGATGTAGCTGGTAGGTCCCAGCAGTCGTGGGGGCGAATCGCTTTTTTTCCGGACGGACTTCCTTGCGCGCGAAGATGTAGCTGGTGGGTCCCAGGTTAGGGAAGCTTAATCGCTTTTTTTGCCTTCGGACGCACTTCCTTGCGGCGAAGGTGTAGCCGGTGGGTCCCAGTCGTGGGAAACATTTTTGCAAAATACGATGGCCCGGTCCGGTGGGCCCCAGCCGTGTGGAGGAATAATTATTTTGCACGTAATAAGGAGGCACTTCATTGCGGTCACGCGTGGACCCAAATTGCCGCCTCTCCATGCACAAGATTCTTCCGATGGAAGTCGATCGTTGACCACATCGACCACACCGATCGAGAGCACCACGGCGGTGGACGACGCAGGCCTAGGAAGGGGACGACGCGAGCCGGGAAGACGCAGCAGTGAATGCCCACATGAAGAGGAGTACGAGGGTTTACCGTTCGCCCGGTGGTGTGAGGCTGCCGCCGCAGTATAACAGGTGTGGGTGAGTAGAGGATGGCCCTGCTAGCGATGGGAGTAGTAGGGGCGGTGAGGCCTCAAGGTAACACAGCCGCCACGGAGACAGGAGCATGCGACACGACCGGGCGCTACTTTGGGCGGCCGGAGAATGAAGACCGAGGTTGAAGAAGCACTACGACTGCTGGATGGACATCGTGATACCAATCGGAGTATTGACTGTTGACAAAGCCCGTCTCCCCTCTCCAACTTTGTAGGCCCACAAGTCAGCCTCGCCACTATACCGGGTCCCAACTAGCAGGTGGGGTTATTCATTTTTTATGTAATAAGGAGGCACTTCTCATGCGCGAAGATATAGCTGGTGGGTCCAAGCCTGTCAAGGAGGTAATGTTTTTTCATGAAATACAGAGGCCCTTCGGTGGGTCCCAGATGTCGTGGAGGAATCATTATTTATGCGTAATAAGGAGGTATTTCTTGCGTGCGCGCCATGGACCCAGCTGGCTACCTCTACACGACATATCCACCTCAGATGCATTTCGATCGTTGCTGACTATAAGTGACCAGGCCGCCAAGAGCACTGTGGCGGTGGACGACGGTGAGGCCTAGGAAGGAATGACACGGAGGCGTGGGAAGACTCGGCAGATTGTTTCACGCAGAGGGGAGTACGACAGACGAGGGTTTACTGGTTTGTCTCGCGTCACCGGAGAATAACAAGAGGTGTGGGTGAGTAGAGGGATGGCTAGGCCAGCGATGGGAGTACGGCATGGAGGTGAGGCGCAAGGCAGACATCCGCCGCATGGGAGGAGGGAGGCAGTCCTCCGGGCGCTTGTTTGAGCGGTCCGAGCAGAAGAGCAGAGATTGAAGAAGACGACGGCCATTGGATGGACATCCAACAATCAACGCCAGCGCCAACCTTTTTTACTATAAAGCCTCAAATCGTGGAAAATAAAGATACAGCCCATCTGCCATTATTTCTAATAATTTACAGCCCATTTGCTAATTCTTAAGGTTTTTTTAGCCCATATTCATTTTGTTAGCATTACAACCCATATTGTGGCCATGGTTAAAATACTATATGAAATTTTGCATATTTGGGTGCGGTCCAAACTGTTTTTAATCCCAAAATTTCGACACACGTTCAAACTAATTTTAAAAATAAATGTATATCAATATAAAATCCAACAAATTCTCCATGCATAAAAATTAATGTAATTTAAAAGCTCTAAATGAAAAAGATATTTGAAACTAATTGCCGTTTGATGTGTTTTTAAAATGTACAACCCATTTCTCATTATCGATGGGCTATTTTCGGCCCAATTAATGAAAGCTCTCCTCGTTTTGAAAGATTTGCAGCCCAACAGCCCGGCAAAGCGACTTACTTGGGAAATCACAAAAAATGGGTGTGGTCAGTGGACCAGCTTGTCACCTCTCCACGTGACAAGATTTCTTCCGACGAAAGTTGTTCCTTGACCACGCTGACCACACCACGCGGAGAGCACCACGGCGGTGGACGACGGCGAGGCCTAGGAAGGGACGACGCGAGCCGTGGAAGATGCGGCAGGAAGCCCAAGGAGAGGGAGTACGAGGGTTCACCGGTTCGCCTGCGGTGTGAGGCTCGCTGCCGCCGCAAGGCTCCGCCAATCTGGAATAGTAGGGGCGGCGAGGTCTAGGCGGCAGCACTGCCGCCACGGGAGGCAGGAGCATACACGCACGCATCGGGCACATGGCGGCCGGAGCAAGAAGACCAGAGGTTGAAGAAGCACTACGGCCGTTGGATGGACATCAGACGGCCATCGGATCTAGAATCGCTCATATTGACTAAGTTGACAAAGCCCTTCGTCCCTGGCCAACTTAGTAGGCCCATTAAGTCAGCCTCCCACCAAGGTGGGTCCCAGCCTAAGCCGGGAGTATTCATTTTTGTGCGTGGATAAGGAGGCACTTCCGTGGGTCCGAAATGACAGCTGGGGAACGTTTTCCACAAAATACGGTGGCCTGTCAGTGGGTCCCAGCAGTGTGGGGAAACTTTTTGCAAAATACGGTGGCCCGGCCCATTGGGTCCCCGCCGCTGTTGAGGAATCATTATTTTCTGCGAATAAGAAGGCACTTACTTGTCTGCGTCCGTGGAACCAGCCGAGACTCTCCACGACAAAGATATATCCGATGGAAGTCGCTCTGACCACGCTGACCTCGCCGCTCCGCTGCATGCATGCGCCCATGGGCATGCAGCGCCCCACCGTCGCCCTCTCACGCATTACGCTATCTTCCGATAACTCTTGCTATTGACCACGTTGACTCACTGCGTCGAGGGCACCCAGATTCAACTACCCGGAGATGGGGAAGACGGGCGTGGAATCGCAGATGGAGAGGAGGGAAACTTCATCGTTCAAAAGCGCTGCAATACAGCCGCGGGTGCCGCCCCACGGAGACAGGAGCAAGAACAGAGGTTGAAGAAGGATCACGCTGTTGGATTAACATCCAACGGTCCAGCTGCTAGAATCATTTGTTGATTGTTGACAAAGTCGTGCATACACGCCCGCTTAGTAAGCCCACAAGTCACCACCAACCGACGGGTCCCACCACAACGGATGAATAATTTTTTCGAAAACAAGGAGGCACTTCCTTCCGCAAGGTATAGCCGTGGGTCTCATTGCTGTCGTGGAGGAAACATTTTTCAGCTTAATAAGTAGGAACTTTCTTATATACCATGGACCTCGTGGGTCCCAGCCACAAGCTCTCCACGCATGTCCTTTCCGATGACTTCGTTTGACCACGCCGCACCGAGCGCAGCGAGGCGGTGGATGACGGCGAGGCCTCGGACGAAACGACTCGAGATGGGAAAAAGTGGCGGAGTCGCAGATTGAGAGGAGGAGAAGGGTTATAACTGGTTCTTGCGCGGCGGTAATGAGTCTGTGGAATAACAGGAGGTGTCGAGGGTGGAGGGATAGCCTGGCCGGCGCGGTGGGGTAGCGCTTCAGCAATGATGCATGCTAAGCAGAGCTGCTTAGCCACCGAGGCCGGACCAGGCGGTCCCGGGACAAATGGAGGAAGAAGACTAGAGATTGAAGGTGCATGCCGGCTTGATATAAATCCAATGGCTGTGGATGACACAAACATTTGTTGACCAAGTTGACAACGCCTCAAGTAAGGCTTCACCTATTGGCCCACATGTCATCCTGCAAAAATGTGGCATATATTTAACCCATGTTTTCTAGAATGTATAGTCCATTTGCTGGGTCAAGGTGAACAAATAATTTCACGCCAATCAGCCCATTTATACTTTCTAAGAAATCCCAGCTTATTTGCACTTCCTTGAAATACACGTATTAGGTGGGCTCCGTATATATATAATGTTATGTTATGTTAGAAGGAAAACATAAATTGGACACAACATTACTTCTATAAGAGACCTCCGCTTTATACCCCACAAGAGGTATACTAACAAGTTCACACACAAATACAATGTAAAAGGTAAACATTCATATCAAACTCAAAGTTCACAGACACGCTCATATTCATAGCCAACATTCACTATCAACAACTCAAAAGATTCATATATACACAAGCTCGCATATCTATGCATCCAAATGATTGATAGATCACACAACAATATTCATACATAATTCACAAAAGATTCAGATATACACATGTTCAAGATGTTTATGCATCCAAATGATTGAGATCACAGCCAATATGATCCATGGATCTAACTTTAATTACCTAGGGTACATACTGTAAATGGTGTTCAATCGGAGGTACTTCTTGCTAAAATTAGTTCTTGTACGAGTAAACTTTCGAGTACATAAGAGGCAGCATGCATAATCTGAACTTTGCTTGTAGGTTTATCCTCAAATAGCGGCCTCGGCCGAGGAGGTTTGAGCAACTTGGCCACTACTTTCATCCAACTAGTTTATCGCTCATCTTGGTCCTCAGTATCTCGCCAAAATTCTACATTGCGCATTTGAGAAAGGAGGTGTTGAGAAAATGAACCACCCAAATTTTTGTGCAGTTCAACTGAAATGGAGCATCCTTGGCGCAGACCGATAAAGTGCCGATGAATATACGCCACAACCAACTTGTCTCGAATCTTTAGACTCCATGCCATATAGTTCGCTACCATATGTGCCGATAACCAAAAGGCACAAGTTGGGACCAAAGACCGGACTGCTGCTTTTCTAGGCTATGCACCAAGCAATATTTTATGCTCACTTCCTAATACTTGAGTTTGACAATCATGTTTTGCCCATGAAGAGGTTTAGTCAACGGATCTCGCGACATTCAGATCCGTATGCACTTTGGTAAATTTCTATGTCTCCATCTTGAACATTTTCACGGATGGAGTTGCAAATGACGCTTGATGTGCTCGGCTACTTGTGAAACATGGGCCTTGGCAAGTGCAATAGCCCAAAGGTTGTCATTAAGAGTTTGATCATTTACGCATATGACTCAGGTCGGTGATGAACTCTTCACCCAAATTGCTTCATGTGCTGCCTCCGAGGCTGCCATGTACTTCACATGTAGATCCCGCCACGACGCTTCTTTTCCTTGCAGCTGCACCAGCTTCGCCCACCATTCAACATATACACGATCCGTTTGTGACTTTGAGTCATCCAGATCTGTGTCAAGCTAGCGCCGACGTAGCTCCTTAATGCATTTGAGCTCTTCGTCACCTCCATAAACGAGAAACATGCGTCCTTTTCAGTACTTCAGATATTCTGATCGTTGTCCGTTCCTGCCGGATTACGGTACCTTCCTACCAAACTTACGGCAAGGTTTACATCGTGTCCGTACATAGCATGGCATACATAATAGATCCTATGGCGAGGCATAGGGATGACACTCATCTCTTCTTTATCTTTTGTCGGGTCGGGCATTGAGCCGAGCTCAATTTCACACCTTGCAAACACAAGAACCCTTTCTTGGACTGATTTTGAACTTCTTCAATATCTTATCAAGGTATGTGCTTTAGAAAGACCTATGAGGCGCCCTCTGATCTATCCCTATAGATTTTGATGCCTATATGTAAGCAGCTTCTCCAAGGTCCTTCATTGAAAAACTCATTCAAATAGGCCTTAATGCTGTCCAAGTTTTATATCATTTCCCATCGGTATGTCATCTACATATAATATGAGAAATGCTACGAGCTCCCCACTCACTTTATTGTAAACACATGCTTTCCATAAGTCTGATAAACCCAAACACTTTGATCATCTCATCAAAGCGAATGTTCCAACTCCGAGATGCTTGCACCAGCCCATAAATGGATCATTGAGCTTGCATACTTGTTAGCATTTTCAGGATCGACAAAACCTTCCCGCTGCATCATACAGCTCTTCCTTAAGATACCGTAAGAAATGCCGTTTGACGCCCATCTGCCATATCTCATAATCATATTATGCAATTGCTAACATGATTCGGACGGACTTAAGCTTCTCTACAGAGAGAAAGTCATCATAGTCAATCCCTTGAACTTGCCGATAACCTTAGTAGCGTAAGTCGAGCTTTATAGATGGTGACATTACCATCACCTTCTTCTTAAAGATCCATTTGTTTTCTATCGCCGATCATCGGGCAACCACAAAGTCCATACTTTGTTTTCATACATGGATCCTATCTCGGATTGCATGGCTTCAAGCCATTTGTTGGAACTGGCCCGCATCGCTTCTTCATAGTTCAAGGTTCACCGTTGTTCTAACAACATGATTTCCGTGACAGGTTGCCACACTGTGGAACGTGTCCTTGTGGACCCATTGTTCAAGAGAACTTGATCCGGCACCTTGATCATCATCATTAATTTCTCTCCAAGAGGTGTAGGCACCACAGAACATTTTCCCGAGCTGCACTACTTTCCGTTCAAGAGGTAGTACTTATCGAAGTTCTACTTTCCTCCCACTCACTCCTTTCGAGAGTCTTTTTCCGAAAGGATCCGCTTCTGGCAACAAAGATCTTGCCGGATTCAGGTAGAAGGTATACCCAATGGTTTCTTTAGGGTATCCTATGAAGACGATTTTCCGACTTGGGTTCGAGCTTTCAGGTTGAAGTTTTTGACATAAGCATCGATCCCCAAACTATTAGAAACGATAGCTTAGGTTTCTTCCCAAACCATAATTCATACGGTGTCGCCTCAACGGATTTAGACGGTGCCCTATTTAAAGTGAATGTAGTGTCTCTAGAGCGTATCCCCAAAATGATAGCGGTAAATTTGTAGAGAGACATCATAGATCGCACCATATCCAATAGAGTGCGATTACGACGCTCGACACACTGCTATTACTGAGGTTCCAGCGTGAGTTGTGAAACGATTCCACATTTCGCGTACCAAATTTGTGACTTAAATATCTCTCCACGATCTGATCGCAAGAACTTTATTTTTCGTCACGCTGATTCTCTACTCATTCTGAAATTCCTTGAATTTTCAAAGGTCTCAGATTTGTGTTTCATCAAGTAGACATACCCATATCTACTCAAGTCATCGTGAGAGTGAGAACATAACGATATCCTCCTCGAGCCTCAACACTCATTGGACCGCATACATCGGTATGTATGATTTCCAATAAGTTGGTTTCGCCCATTGTTCCGAGAATGGAGTCTTGGTCATCTTGCCCATGAGGCATGGTTCGTATGTGTCAAATGATTCATAATCGAGACTTCAAAAGTCCATCAGATGGAGCTTCTTCAGCGCTTGACACCAATGTGACCAAGGTGGCAGTGCCACAAGTATGTGGGACTATCGTATCAACTTTACATCTTTTGGTATTCACACTATGAACATGTGTAACATTACGCTCGAGATTCATTAAGAATAAACCATTGACCATCGAGTATGACCATAAAACATTTCTCTCATAAATAGAACAACCATTATTCTCGGATTTAAATGAGTAGCCATCTCATATTAAACGAGATCCTGATACAATGTTCATGCTCAAACTTGGTACTAAATAACAATTATTGAGGTTTAAAACTAAACTCAGAGGTAAATGTAGAGGTAGCGCACGATCGGCGATCACATCGACCTTGGAACCATTCCCACGCCAAGATCGTCACCTCGCCCTTCGCCAGCCTCCGCTTATTCCGCAGCTCCTGATGTGAGTTACATATATGAGCAACGGCACCGTATCAAATACCCAGGAGTTACTATGAGTAATCGGGTACATCAATTACATGTATATCAAATATACCTTTAGTGTTGCCGGCCTTCTTGTCCGCTAAGTATTTGGGGCGTTCCGCTCAAAGGACTCTTCCTTTGCAATAAAAGCACTCGCCTGTGCTTGGGTCTTGATTCTTCCCTTCAACTTGACACGGGCCGCAACATCCTTCATATCCTTCTTGAAGTTCTTCTTACCCTTGTCCTTTTGAATTTAGTGGTTTTATTGACCATCAACACTTGATGTTCTTTCTGATTTCAACTCTCTCGATCACCAGATTGAAAATACTTCAGAATAGGTTTCACCATCCTGATATTGTAGTTCATCACAAAGCTCTTGTAGCTTGGTGGGAGCGATCAAGGATTTTGTCAATGACCTGCCGTCTCGGAGGTTGATGTCCAATGACAAAGCGGTTGTGCAACCTGCATATTTTGAGTATGTGCTCACCGATGTAACTGTTTTCTCCATCTTACAACTATAGAACTTGTCGGAGACTTCATATCTCTCGACCCGGCATGAGCTTGGAAACCATTTTCAGCCTCGAACATCTCATATGCTCCGGTTGCTCAAAACGCTTTTGGAGCCCCGTTCTAAGTCAGAAGCATGCCGCACGAACGAGGGAGTAACATCACGAGACCGCCAAGCCGCTCATAACGCCTTGGTTCTCTCGATGGGTGCATCACCAGCGGTGCTTCTAGGATATTGTTTTGGCTGCTATGAGGATGATCTCGTGTTCGACCCATCCAATAGTTGCTGCCATCGCTCTTTCATTTTGGTTTTCTAGAACGCGCTGAAGTTCATGGTGACATGAGCGCGGCCATTTGATCTACAAGACATTTTCCAAAGATTTTAGACTAATGTTCATGATAATTAAGTTCATCTAATCAAATTATTTAATGAACTCCCACCCAGATTTGACATCCTCTAGTCATCTATGTTAATGATCCGAGTTGATTAGGCCGTGTTCCATCATCACGGAGATGGACTAGTCATCGCCGGAGAACATTCCATGTTGATCGATCTTCCATACGACTCATGTTCGACTTTTCGGTCTTTGTGTTCCGGGCCATGTCTGTACATGCTAGGCTCGCTAAGTTAACCCTAATATGTAAAACTGTTCACACCAGCCAGTATGTGAACGTAAGGATCTATCACACCGATCATCATGTGGTGTCAAACGACTAACTTTAGCAATGGTACAAATAGGGGGAACACTTTTGAAATTATTATAGGATCATCTTATTTACTACCGTCAAGTAAACAAGATGCATAAAACATAATAAACATCACATGCAATTATATAAAGTAGTGACATGATATGGCCAATATCATATAGCTCCTTTGATCTTCATCTTCGGGCTCCATGATCATCTTGTCACCGCATGACACCATGATCTCCATCATCATGATCTCATCATCTCATGAAGTTGCTCGCCAACTATTACTTTACTACTAAGGCTAACACGCTTAGCAATAAAGTAAAGTAATTTATACATGCTGAATCAATGACTCGCAGGTCATAACAATTAAGACAACCCTATAGCTCCTGCCGTTGTCATACTTCATCTATGCAAGTCGATTCCTATTACAAGAACATGATCTCATACATCACAATATATCATTCATCATTCATCACAACTTCGCCATATCACATCACATGACAATTGCTGCAAAACAAGTTAGACGCCCCAATTGTTGGCTTTATTACGTGCAATTTCTAGCAAGAACGCTTTCTTACTCATTTAATAACCACAACGTGATTTTGTCAACTTTATTTACCCTTCATAAGGACCCTTTCATCTAATCCGCCTCCAACTAAAGTAGGAGAGACAGTATCCCGCTAGCCACCTTATGCAACTAGTGCATGTCACCTGGAACCTGCCTCACGAAGCGCACGTAAGGTCGGCCCGGCCGCTTCATCCCACAATGCCGCTGAAGCAAGATAAGACTAGTAGCGCAAGAAAGTTGACAACATCTACGCCCACAACAAATTGTGTTCTACTGCATAGAGAACTACGATAGACCTAGCTCATGATGCCACTGGGGGAACGTGCAGAAAATTAAAAATTTCCTACGGTTTCACCAAGATCCATCTATGAGTTCATCTACAACGAGTCATGGAGAGTGATTGCATCTACATACCACTTGTAGATCGCAAAAGGAAGCGCTCAATGGAACGGGATGATGGAGTCACTGGCCGTGATTTAGATCACCATGACCTAGTGCCGAACGGACAGCACCTCCGCTGCTCAACACACGCATTTGAGCGGATGACGCCTCCTCCTTCTTGATCCAGCAAGGGGAAGGAGAGGTTGATGATGATCCAGAGCACGACGGCATGGTGGTGGATGCAGAACTCCCAGGGCTCATGGCAACCACGGAGGAGGAGGAGGTGGTGGGAGGAGGGAGGCGCCAAGCCAGTGGTGCGCCACCCTCCCTCCTCCCTTTATATAGGTGCAAGAGAGGGAGGGCGTAGCCTTGCCCTTCCTCCAAGGAAGGGGTGCGGTTAAGAGGGGAGGAGTCCATCTCCCAAGGCACCCTGAGGTGCCTTCCCTTTGGGACTCTCCTCCCTAAGTTCTCCTTACGCATGGTATTTGGCTGGTGCCCTGGCCCATAGGCCAGGCGCGCACTTCTACAGCCCATGTGGGCCTCGGCAGGTGGAAACCCCGTGGACCCCTCGACTCTTTTCGCACTCCTGACAATACCGATAAAGTAAACTTTTCCGCCAAAATAAGACTTCCCATATATAAATCTTTACCCCGACCATTCCGAACTCCTCGTGACATCCGGGATCTCATCCATGACCAACAACATTCGTTTGCTGCACACTCATATTCATACAACCCTAGCGCCACCGAACCTTATGTGTAGATTCTACGGGTTCGGGAGACATGCGTACATGACCGAGACGGCTCGGCAATAACCAACAGCGGATCTGGATACCCATGTTGGTTCTACATGCTCCTCGATGATATCATCGGATGAACCACGATGTCGAGGATTCAATCAACCTCAGATACTATTCCCTTTGTCAATCGGTATTTACTTGCCCGAGATTCGATCACCGCAGTATCCCAATACCTCGCTCAATCTCGCACGCAAGTCACTTTACTCGCATCGAATGCATGATCCCGGACCGCACACTTGGTCACTTTGAGCTCATTATGATAATGCACTACCGAAAGGGGCCCAAGGATACCTCTCCGTACACGGAGTGACAAGTCCTAGTCTCGATCCGTGTCAAACCAATGATACTTTTGGAGATACCGTAGTGCACCTTTATAGTCACCCGCCATTGCCAGACGCTTGGTACACCCAAAGCAATTTTACGGATCCGGAGTTACACGATTTCATGGTCAAAGATACTTGACATTGGAAAAGCTCTAGCAAAACGAACTACACGATCTTGTGCTATGCTTAGGATTGTCTTGTCCATCACATCATTCTCCTAATGATGTGATCCCGCTATCAACTATCCAATGTCCATAGTCGGAAACCATGACTATCGCTGATCAACGAGCTAGTCAACTAGAGGCTCACTAGGGACATATTGTGGTCTATGTATTCACACGCGTATTATGATTTGATAATACAATTATAGCATGAATAAAAGACAATTATCATGAACAAGGAAATATAATAATAATATTTTATTATTGCTCTAGGGCATATTTCCAACAAAACCACGACAGGTTTGTTGCAGGATTTTCAGAACGCAATTCCACGCATTCTTTTTCCTTCCAACCGCTCTCGAACACGGAAAGGTGAATAGTGTTTCATAGGAAAGCTGGTCTGGTAATATCGATTCCATAGGATTAGAAACATCCACACTGCCATTAAGTGAAGCCCGAGGCAAGCACTGCTACCATGCTAGACAAAGTTGTTGTGCTGTGTTTGCCGGAATAAAATATCAACCTATGTGTGGTACGTGAGGTGAGGACAAGAGTAGTCACTGTGCAGCTGAATAAACAAATAGCATCTCATAACGCCAAGTATGCTACTCTAAAAACAAATCACATTTGTAGTCCATCCTAACACATTCTGCTGAGAGTTACCTCCGTTCACTGCTCCATAGTTTTATACCCATTCCTTTCCTATTCCTCTATTTTCATCAAGACCTATGTTTTCTGCCCCTTTATTCAGAACGGAGCCTAAATATTTGGTATAAGGGCATGGGACAAGGTGCACTAGCATCCAGCACCATGTACCTAAACAGGCATAAAGTGGTGATTCATAGTTTGTTGCCCCAAGAAACAAAACATCCAAGAAACATATCCGGTTGGTCCCATTTTGTTCACTCTAGCCACCTACTCCTATGTGTGGATAGCAAATCTAGTTCCGTCATACCACCGTGCATGCTACCCCCTATATTTCCTTTCGACCAAGAGACCGGGTTGATGACCAAATTTACTTTCACCCCTTCCTTCCCTGCTTGTACCAAGTCCGTTGTACATACTAAACTCCCCACCCCCACTTTATTTTTGTTTGAATTAGTAGCCTCCGTCCTAATTACGTCAAGATGGATGTGTCTAGAACTAAAATACATCTAAATACATCCATTTCAAGGACAAGTATTTTCGGACGGAGGAGTACAAGATTCCACTCCATGAAGTAGCTTACTCTAACAATAGAAGAAAAAATAGGTGACGTTGGACCATCCGACGAGAGGGGCTGAGAGGTAGAAAATGATGCACATGCAAAGAACGAGCGAAATAAAGTAGAGCTAAGGCGGTTTCAATGAAGATATACCAAGGTCATCGATGTGGACAGTGTGGGCGGCGTAGGTCGGATCCGCCCACGTGCAACGGCGAAGGATCGGAGGATCCTACGCGCCGCCGAGATAAAGGTGCGGTCGGCAGTGGGTTCTCCTCGCTGTTGACGACGGTTCTAACGCTGCCCCCTCCTCCCTTCACCGCGGAGGGGGATATCGATCTATAACCAGCGTGAGGATAGAAAGCAGTGTTTTTGAAGGAGAAAGACGGTCATTACTCCTATCTTGTTTAGATCTCGAGAGGATGAGAGTGTGAATAGAGCAACCCTAGCGAGCAAGCGAGGCTCGCCTATATATACACGGGGTAGTTTTCCTTTTTCACCCATCAAAACAATCGCCTAAAATTGTGTACTACTACATGCCAGTCGTGGTTTTTTAGTTGTTGATTGTTTTTGAGATAGCTACCCGCTTTGTTCCAAGTGGTGTGACGTGCCGTGTCCACTTTGTATCGCTCAAACTGGTACAAGTCCTCCATTAAATGAAGAACCACCCTCGTAGAATTTAGAACAAGCCCACGCTAAAATTAGCGAAACGGGTTGCCCTAAAGTGCATTATTATTTATATTTTCTAGTCCTCTCCAATATAAGTCTTTTATTAGCCACACCTAAGACAATAATTTTTTATTAGTAGTGAACCTACATGTCATAGACACAAAAATTAGGCAAAATTCCTTTGGCAAGCCAAAGGTTCTAACAATTTGAGCAACTCAGGTTAGGCAAGTGTAAAAGTGTGGGAAAAATAATGGAACATAATACAAACATAGTCACAATCCAAACAGCCCCGAATTTTTTGTGACATGCATGAAAATTTGGTTAGTTAAATTTATAGTCAAAATTTGGCAAGGTGCATCAAATCAACATGCAAGTATCAAAGGAAGGTCACGTGCATGCATGCACTTGTACTCTGCTTCCAAATATATGTCTTTTAGAGATTGCAACAAGTGACTACATACGGCGTAACATGTCGACATAATGGCGTAGCCCATTTGAAATGTAAAAAGACTTATATCGAAAGAAAGGTTTTGATGTGTCGCTCAACCATACAAGATCGAAATTTGATTACTACAACGCCTCCTCATGGATCGAGCCCGTGCCTTAACTGCACCTGCCTTTGCTGCATGACAGAGGGCCAACCACCTGGGCCCACTGCCCATAGTGGCAAAGGCAGAGCAGTAAGAAGCTGCCACACGCTATCCCTCCCGCACGTAGGTGGACGGACATGCAACAGTGGGATTCGAGCATCAGAGAAGCAGGAGTATCATTGTTCGCTTCTCAAGAGGCGAAGAGCTGCTGTTAACCTGAACGTGGCAGTTGTTAACGTCATGGTGCGGTTCCTTGAGCACGACATACTAGCTGGCTTTCACAGACAAAGTTGCTACCCTCCTTTCTGGTTTATAGTGCTCAATTCAAAATCTCACCAATCAATGTAGAGGGTGAGGTGGAATAATTTGTAGTTTTGCAAAAGCACCTAATTAATGCTCTTGTTTTCTCAAAATTATGTTTATCAATACATTAATTGTAATGCATGCATAAAGTACATGCATTGGTCAATTTTCTTAATACTTGCATGCAATGATTTAATGCACCTTGAATCTGAAATGTGATGGAAAACCAAATTGAGCCTTATAAAATGGGAAACCTAAAATTTTGAGATAAGTTCTATAAACCGGAAAGGAGGGAGTATTGTTTAACAATTAAACTCCATTATCCATTGGTTGATACTCATTCTGATAGGTGCACGCGCTTAGCAACCGCTTCCTCCCCACCAATGTTTATTTGCTAATTAATAGCATTGCATGCAATGAACTAGCCATTGCAAGTCATTAAAAGCATGCACACCTATCATCTCTTATTGGTTGATATGTCAAGAAACAAAAACAAGGTAGAAGTTAATGCACCGCGCCTAAGTGTTTTGGGACTATTTTGTTTTCGAAGATGACTTACACACCTAGACGGAGGGAGTAGTATAGACAAACCGAAAGGAGTATCTCGCTTTCTAGAGATTTCAACAAGTGACTAGACTACACCGTGCAAGATTCTCCTTCCGGTTTATAGGGCTTAAATCTCAAATCCCATGAACCAAGGCATTTTATGCATTGAGGAATGTATCTGCATTCTTACAAAACTACCCAATTAAAACCATGCATTAATTACGTAGTTCTTTTGTTTTCTCTCCGCTTGGTCGCTGTGCACAATATTATGCACTCCTATATGACTAGCCGCTTATCTACATGCGGACATTTCAAAGCATTCGGCCCCGTAGCATCCACTAAATCATAGCGAGGTGCTACAGCGAGACTCACTGCCACCCCCGGTGGCCATGACCCGTCATATCACAAAACCCACACCTTTACAAAGAAGGTAAGGTGGCTCCAAGTTGAACTGGACGAAGCAACCATCATTTCACCGAAAGCTCGCCTGCTTTCCCTTTTTCCTTTTGAAGAAAACCTCACCTGTGCTACTCACTTCGCCATTTTTCTTTTGTACCATTCAAGGAAAGGTGGGCTAATCAGTTGCGTCGCTATATTTTCATTCCAATAATCTTCCTTTTGTGAAGCACCGATCGATTCTCACATCCTATTCTTTTCCTGCTTTCATTGCGATTGTGGTTTTCCTTTCGATTGCTTTTTGTTTGTCGGGCTCATTGATGGATCCTGGAGCACTAGGCAAAGAGTTGCAAGCGGACAACCCATCGAGACAGCGATCTCCGTGAAGCGTAGCACCGACCAACCAGTTGACTATGTAGCGACCACCCAAAAATCGGTCAAATCTCCGTGGTTCGCACCATCCCAAGATCATGCCGGTACTCACAAAGACATCGAAAGTAATCAAAGTTCAATCACACCTGAATATTTACACGATTCTCATAGAGTCTTTATTACAAGAGAATAAATTTGGCCTGCCAGAAATAAACTACTAATGCCGCGGAAGCGGCCAAGTAAAGCGAGTCCATCCGACTCCAAAGGGCAATCGCTAAGCGCGAGCGTAGCCTCACTCCCCGATCGAATATACTCTGAACATAAGACGCAGTAGCATGTAGGTCAGCTTTTGGAATAAGCTAAGTCATGAAGAACAACGATAATAAACTTACTATCACTATATGCATTTTGGCTGGGGCTCTAAGTTTCATCATTTTATGAAAGCCAATTTTATCCTACTACAAAGGACTTGCTTGCAAATTACTACAATTGTTGGTAGTTATTGAGATGGTTCCGCCAACCAAAATCTCATTCCCAAATTATTAAGTCATAAACCCCTCAAATTAATTCATTAGTTTTAGTGTTGAGATTTCTGAATACTTCCAAGTTCCAGAGGCTCAAATGTCCGTAATCGGGACACGGCTAATCGATTAGATCTTTAACTCAAGAGGGTTATGACTTTCCCGCAAGAATCATTCCTCCTTTAAAGTCTTCGCACTTCGTGTTTGAAGACGGACTAATGAAACAGGGTCTTCAAGAGTTCTTCTCGCTATCCAATCCTACCGTCTTCTACATCTCAGAGTACCGCCCAGCCAGCGCCACTATTAGGGTCAACCCAGCCAGAGCCCATAATGGCTTGCGGCCGCACGTAAGCTTCCTACATGGGGCATCCATCCTTCTTCGTGGCTGGGTGAAGCTCGCAAGATGTCATGGCACTTCTCCATGCATCCTGCCACCACCGGGTTCTCCAGTGGTGCCCGCCAACCCTCCACCCAAGAGTGAATTTCCAAGTCCATCTTGATCATTGTAGTTCGCGGTTGTCATCATCGACTCTCACATCTTGCTTATGGATTTCACTCAACCAAAACCCGCCTACGAGCATAGCAAAGTAAACTACTATTCCGGGTCATGGTAACAAGGATTGGTTCATCCTACCACATGATACTACTCAAGTTTAATAACTTCAAACTTTCAACTACTGCATGCATGGTGGGTGGTGACAATTCTAATGCACAAAACATAGGTATAGAAATAACATGATCAAAACTTGCCTTTACGATGATCCTCGTAGCTAAAGATTCAGAGTAGCAAGCTTCAGACTGAAACTCTACCGAGACAAACAAATCACAAGCATATAGCAATAGGATCACATAATAGCATAACAAAGTAACATAACACACCAAAACAACCAAATCAAAATCCAAAGGGAAAACTCAAAGAAAACCCATTCAAAGTTTTTTTCCTACTTCAAACAATAGCTAGAATAGTTTTTATATAACAAAAATTTTCTAACATAACCTAATCATGGTTTTAAGTTAACTTAACAGAAAAGGATGCACTAAGCAACTAGGAGCAAAAAGAATTAATTAAAATCTATTATGAAACTCCTATTAGGCCTAATCCAATTTCTATTAAGAAAAATAAAATAAAACTTTATTAATTATAAATAAAAGTTCATCCTATAAAGTGACAGAAACTATCCTAGAATAATCAACATATGTTAAAAATAAATTTATTTACTAATTAAAATAATAGGAAAACAGAGCTAGCTAATTAATTAGGATTAACAAGTTTCTGCCTAAAACTATTTATTTATTAATCCTAAATGCCCAAGTTAATTTTTTATGGTTTGGCAATGTTAAAATAAAGTTAGGACAAAAGAATCATATAAAATAATTTTTCTAACTCAAGTTATAGCAGATTTACTATTCTGGCTAAAACTAAAATAAAGCAATTTAAATTATTTTAACATAGCTAAATATATATTCTACAGAAACTACATAAAATTTGCAACCCAACAAAAAAGAATCATCAAAAAATAATAAACAGAATAAAAGATATGAATTTTCAAAATAGAAACTATTCGTTAAAACAGAAAACAAAAATAAAAAAAAGGCCTAATGGGCCTAAACTGCACAGTGGCATAAATAACCTAACTGGCCTAGGTTTAAACTAAACAGGCCGGCTAAAACAAATAAACCTAACTAATTAAACCGAAAGAACTGGCCGGTTTTCTAAATAAAACATACTTCCCGGTTCACCTAGTCATTCATTTGGGATCGGACGGGGTAATCGCGACCATCAAGGCCCGACGGCGGCACAAGGGCGGGCAGAGTAGCGGTGAGCGTCAAGGCCGGGCGAGGTCGAGGAAGTGGCCTGGAGGATGGGAGCCTGGGAAGGGTTTGTGAGCTGGGTTGGTTCGGGAGGTTAGAAGGGCGCATGGGGCTGGCAAAGCGAGAGCCGGGCCCTGAGCTGAACGAGGGAGAGGGGGTTCAAGGAGGGCTGGGGGAATGGGGGCCGGCCATTATAGCTGGCTCGCCCTGCTGGGGCGATGGCATGACGGATCCCGGATCCTTCGGATCCGGCGATCCTGCACAAGCACGGGCAAGTATGGGCGAGGGGAAGAAGATGGGGAGGGCCTGTGGTCGGAGAGAGGAGGGGTGAGGAGCGACGGTTGGCCAAGCGAGGGAGTTCGGGTGAGACCTGGTCGGCTAGCCGGCCTGCTGGCTAAAGGTCAGTCATTTACTGGTGGGTGGAAAAGGGCGCTGGGTCAAGTTGGGACTGGCCATACTGGGGTTTTTCTTTTTAAATTTTATTTTTAAAATAAAACAAAACAGAGTATAACTTCTAAAATATAAATATTTTATATAGGGTATATATATACCAAAATGATCAGGAATATTCCTTCATTTGAACACTTTTCCAAAGGCAAAATCCAAACTTTATAAAAATCCATTTTTTCAAATTCAAATAAAATTCAGATTTGAATCCAAATCTTTTGGCAATGTTTTCCTCTGATTTTTTGGAGTGTCATGTTTGCTCCTCCTCATACTTTTGATCAAGTATTTATCGTGCTTAGTTTTTGAAATGTTTCCCACTTGCCAAAGTTTGAATTCAAATTCAAAACTCAAAATTCTCTCAAACCCAAATGGCATTCAAATTCAAACAGATGCATAGGATGCTTTAATATTGTAAAACATTCCAAATAGGAAATTTGGGATGTTACAAACCTACCACTTTTAAGATGAATCTACCGAGATTCGGGTTGGCTAGCAATAGGTGCGGTGATCTCAAGAAGGTCTTCGCTCCCGTGGCTTCTTCCTGGGTGGTGACTCCACAAAGACCTTGCAAAACTTGATGACTTTGTTGCTGGTGACTCGCCGAGTCTCGAGAATTGGACGGGTTTCTCCTTGTAAGTCGATCACCGCTGTTGTATGGCTCTAGGGCACCGTGGTTTCAATTAACATCGCCATGTCGGCATGACACTTCGGCCGAGAAACATGGAAGACATCATGAACTCCTGACAATCCTTCCGCATTCCAACTTTAAGCAACCTCTCCACGACGCTCGAGGATTTTAGCCAATGAATCGTGCTAACTTTCCTTTGACACCAAACTTGATTCCACGGGTGGAGACACACGCAAGATATCGTCTCCACTTCGTAAGTTACTCTCGCGCTTTACCGTCGGCATAACTCTTCGTCTCGACCGTAAGTATCTTGAGCCCGTTCAATCAGCTTGACTTTCTTCGAATCCTCGAAAGATCGAACCAAGTGATCGATCTTCCACTATCCCACAGCAATGGTGTTCGCACCTCCTTCCGTATAGAGCTTCGAAGGGCCATCTTTAGACCGGATTGATAACCGTTGTTGTATGAACCTGCTATGGCAAATTATCATCCCAGCTAGACCCATAGTCTAGCACACAAGTTTCAACATGTCCTCCGAATCTGATTGACTCTCGGTTCCGCCCATCTGCTCATGGATGAAAGGCTGTACTGAATTCCAGCCTCACTCCAAAGTTTCATGCAACCGCTCAAAAACTTTGAGGTAAACTGCGTCTTCATCTGGACACGCATTTTCCTCGAACTCCATGCACATACGATCCTGGTCATGTATATCTTGGCCAACTTAGCAATGGTATAGGTAGTCTTCGGAATGAAGTGAGCTACCTTGGTCAAACGATCAACCACTACCCAGATAGAATCATAACTCGAACGGGTCCCGTAATCCTGTGATGAAATCCATTCCAAGTTTCTCCCATTTCCACCGAACGCAAAGGTTGAAGTAACCCCGCTGGCTCGATGTTCTGCCTTACACGTTGACAAACATCGATATCAAGCACGTGATTGCAATATCCTTCTTCATACCGCCCACCGTAAACTTTGCTTCAAATCCAGCATCTTGGTGTTGGGGTGAATCGAAAGCACGGTGAATCATGAGCCCGAAGAATTAGCTTCCTGAGTTCGGGATCATTGGGCACATAAATACGATCCTCGAACATATAGTTCCGTGTTCATCTCACGGAACTTTAGCTTTTTCCTTCTCCATCTTTGTTTATTCATCAATTTCTTGTCCCACTGGGCTTCAACAATCCTTCGCCAAAGTGGACTGAACTTCCGAGTTGCAACATATCCTTGTTGGGGAACGAGCGAAATTCAAAATTTTCCTACGTGTCACCAAGATCTATCTATGGAGAAACTAGCAACGAGGGAAGGAGAGTGCATCTACATACCCTTGTAGATCGCTAGTTGAAGCTGCTCATGAACGTTGAAGGAGTCGCACTCGCTGTGATTCAAATCACCGATGATCGTGCCGAACGGACGGCACCTCCGCTCAACACACGGACAGCCCGTGACGCCTCCCACGCCTTGATCCAGCAAGGAGAGAGAGGGAGGGAGGAAGACTCCATCCAGCAGCAGCACAACGGCATGGTGGTGATGGAGGAGTGCATTATTAGAGGGGAGGAGAGGGTGCTGCCAGGGAGGGCCCAGGGCCCATCCGCCTCAGGGTTTGCCCTCCCTAGGTCAGAGATGGGCTATGGTGGGAGGCGCCCTAGCCCACCTAGGGCTGGTGCCCTTCTCACACTTGGCCCATGTATGTTTCTTGAGCATGTGGGCCCCACTTGTGGACCTCGGACCTCCTGGTCCTGACACCGATATAATAACCAACGCTGATCCGGATACCCATGTTGGTTCTACATGCTCCTCGATGATATCATCGGATGAACCACGATGTCGGAGGATTCAATCAACCTCAGATACTATTCCTTTGTCAATCGGTATTTACTGCTCGAGATTCGACGCTTGTGATCCCAATCACCGCTCAACTGCTACCGCAAGTCACTTTATTCACCATAATGTATGATCCCGTGACTGCACACTTGGTCACTTTTGAGCTCATTATGATGATGCACTATCGACCGGCCCAAAGGATACCTCTCCCTAACACGGAGTGACAAATCCTAGTCTCGATCCGTGTCAACCAACAAGATACTTTCTGAGATACCGAGTGCACCTTTATAGTCACCCGCATTGCCAGGACGCTGGTACACCCAAAGCACTTTTACGGATCCGTAGTTACACTATTTCATGGTCAAAGGAAAAGATACTTGACATTGGAAAAGCTCTAGCAAAACGAACTACACGATCTTGTGCTATGCTTAGATTGGTCTTGTCCATCACATCATTCTCCTAATGATGTGATCCTTATCAACGACATCCAATGTCCATAGTGAGGAACCATGACTATCAGCTGATCAACGAGCTAGTCAACTAGAGGCTCACTAGGACATATTGTGGTCTATGTATTCACACGGTATTACGATTTCCGGATAATACAATTATAGCATGAATAAAAAGACAATTATCATGAACAAGGACATATAATAATAATACTTTTATTATTGCCTCTAGGGCATATTTCCAACAGCCTCCCACTTGCACTAGAGTCAATAATCTAGTTACATTGTGATGAATCAACACCCATAGAGTTCGTGTTGATCATGTTTTGCCCATGAAGAGGTTTAGTCAACGGATCTCGCGACATTCAGATCCGTATGCACTTTGGTAAATTTCTATGTCTCCATCTTGAACATTTTCACGGATGGAGTTGCAAATGACGCTTGATGTGCTCGGCTACTTGTGAAACATGGGCCTTGGCAAGTGCAATAGCCCAAAGGTTGTCATTAAGAGTTTGATCATTTACGCATATGACTCAGGTCGGTGATGAACTCTTCACCCAAATTGCTTCATGTGCTGCCTCCGAGGCTGCCATGTACTTCACATGTAGATCCCGCCACGACGCTTCTTTTCCTTGCAGCTGCACCAGCTTCGCCCACCATTCAACATATACACGATCCGTTTGTGACTTTGAGTCATCCAGATCTGTGTCAAGCTAGCGCCGACGTAGCTCCTTAATGCATTTGAGCTCTTCGTCACCTCCATAAACGAGAAACATGCGTCCTTTTCAGTACTTCAGATATTCTGATCGTTGTCCGTTCCTGCCGGATTACGGTACCTTCCTACCAAACTTACGGCAAGGTTTACATCGTGTCCGTACATAGCATGGCATACATAATAGATCCTATGGCGAGGCATAGGGATGACACTCATCTCTTCTTTATCTTTTGTCGGGTCGGGCATTGAGCCGAGCTCAATTTCACACCTTGCAAACACAAGAACCCTTTCTTGGACTGATTTTGAACTTCTTCAATATCTTATCAAGGTATGTGCTTTAGAAAGACCTATGAGGCGCCCTCTGATCTATCCCTATAGATTTTGATGCCTATATGTAAGCAGCTTCTCCAAGGTCCTTCATTGAAAAACTCATTCAAATAGGCCTTAATGCTGTCCAAGTTTTATATCATTTCCCATCGGTATGTCATCTACATATAATATGAGAAATGCTACGAGCTCCCCACTCACTTTATTGTAAACACATGCTTTCCATAAGTCTGATAAACCCAAACACTTTGATCATCTCATCAAAGCGAATGTTCCAACTCCGAGATGCTTGCACCAGCCCATAAATGGATCATTGAGCTTGCATACTTGTTAGCATTTTCAGGATCGACAAAACCTTCCCGCTGCATCATACAGCTCTTCCTTAAGATACCGTAAGAAATGCCGTTTGACGCCCATCTGCCATATCTCATAATCATATTATGCAATTGCTAACATGATTCGGACGGACTTAAGCTTCTCTACAGAGAGAAAGTCATCATAGTCAATCCCTTGAACTTGCCGATAACCTTAGTAGCGTAAGTCGAGCTTTATAGATGGTGACATTACCATCACCTTCTTCTTAAAGATCCATTTGTTTTCTATCGCCGATCATCGGGCAACCACAAAGTCCATACTTTGTTTTCATACATGGATCCTATCTCGGATTGCATGGCTTCAAGCCATTTGTTGGAACTGGCCCGCATCGCTTCTTCATAGTTCAAGGTTCACCGTTGTTCTAACAACATGATTTCCGTGACAGGTTGCCACACTGTGGAACGTGTCCTTGTGGACCCATTGTTCAAGAGAACTTGATCCGGCACCTTGATCATCATCATTAATTTCTCTCCAAGAGGTGTAGGCACCACAGAACATTTTCCCGAGCTGCACTACTTTCCGTTCAAGAGGTAGTACTTATCGAAGTTCTACTTTCCTCCCACTCACTCCTTTCGAGAGTCTTTTTCCGAAAGGATCCGCTTCTGGCAACAAAGATCTTGCCGGATTCAGGTAGAAGGTATACCCAATGGTTTCTTTAGGGTATCCTATGAAGACGATTTTCCGACTTGGGTTCGAGCTTTCAGGTTGAAGTTTTTGACATAAGCATCGATCCCCAAACTATTAGAAACGATAGCTTAGGTTTCTTCCCAAACCATAATTCATACGGTGTCGCCTCAACGGATTTAGACGGTGCCCTATTTAAAGTGAATGTAGTGTCTCTAGAGCGTATCCCCAAAATGATAGCGGTAAATTTGTAGAGAGACATCATAGATCGCACCATATCCAATAGAGTGCGATTACGACGCTCGACACACTGCTATTACTGAGGTTCCAGCGTGAGTTGTGAAACGATTCCACATTTCGCGTACCAAATTTGTGACTTAAATATCTCTCCACGATCTGATCGCAAGAACTTTATTTTTCGTCACGCTGATTCTCTACTCATTCTGAAATTCCTTGAATTTTCAAAGGTCTCAGATTTGTGTTTCATCAAGTAGACATACCCATATCTACTCAAGTCATCGTGAGAGTGAGAACATAACGATATCCTCCTCGAGCCTCAACACTCATTGGACCGCATACATCGGTATGTATGATTTCCAATAAGTTGGTTTCGCCCATTGTTCCGAGAATGGAGTCTTGGTCATCTTGCCCATGAGGCATGGTTCGTATGTGTCAAATGATTCATAATCGAGACTTCAAAAGTCCATCAGATGGAGCTTCTTCAGCGCTTGACACCAATGTGACCAAGGTGGCAGTGCCACAAGTATGTGGGACTATCGTATCAACTTTACATCTTTTGGTATTCACACTATGAACATGTGTAACATTACGCTCGAGATTCATTAAGAATAAACCATTGACCATCGAGTATGACCATAAAACATTTCTCTCATAAATAGAACAACCATTATTCTCGGATTTAAATGAGTAGCCATCTCATATTAAACGAGATCCTGATACAATGTTCATGCTCAAACTTGGTACTAAATAACAATTATTGAGGTTTAAAACTAAACTCAGAGGTAAATGTAGAGGTAGCGCACGATCGGCGATCACATCGACCTTGGAACCATTCCCACGCCAAGATCGTCACCTCGCCCTTCGCCAGCCTCCGCTTATTCCGCAGCTCCTGATGTGAGTTACATATATGAGCAACGGCACCGTATCAAATACCCAGGAGTTACTATGAGTAATCGGGTACATCAATTACATGTATATCAAATATACCTTTAGTGTTGCCGGCCTTCTTGTCCGCTAAGTATTTGGGGCGTTCCGCTCAAAGGACTCTTCCTTTGCAATAAAAGCACTCGCCTGTGCTTGGGTCTTGATTCTTCCCTTCAACTTGACACGGGCCGCAACATCCTTCATATCCTTCTTGAAGTTCTTCTTACCCTTGTCCTTTTGAATTTAGTGGTTTTATTGACCATCAACACTTGATGTTCTTTCTGATTTCAACTCTCTCGATCACCAGATTGAAAATACTTCAGAATAGGTTTCACCATCCTGATATTGTAGTTCATCACAAAGCTCTTGTAGCTTGGTGGGAGCGATCAAGGATTTTGTCAATGACCTGCCGTCTCGGAGGTTGATGTCCAATGACAAAGCGGTTGTGCAACCTGCATATTTTGAGTATGTGCTCACCGATGTAACTGTTTTCTCCATCTTACAACTATAGAACTTGTCGGAGACTTCATATCTCTCGACCCGGCATGAGCTTGGAAACCATTTTCAGCCTCGAACATCTCATATGCTCCGGTTGCTCAAAACGCTTTTGGAGCCCCGTTCTAAGTCAGAAGCATGCCGCACGAACGAGGGAGTAACATCACGAGACCGCCAAGCCGCTCATAACGCCTTGGTTCTCTCGATGGGTGCATCACCAGCGGTGCTTCTAGGATATTGTTTTGGCTGCTATGAGGATGATCTCGTGTTCGACCCATCCAATAGTTGCTGCCATCGCTCTTTCATTTTGGTTTTCTAGAACGCGCTGAAGTTCATGGTGACATGAGCGCGGCCATTTGATCTACAAGACATTTTCCAAAGATTTTAGACTAATGTTCATGATAATTAAGTTCATCTAATCAAATTATTTAATGAACTCCCACCCAGATTTGACATCCTCTAGTCATCTATGTTAATGATCCGAGTTGATTAGGCCGTGTTCCATCATCACGGAGATGGACTAGTCATCGCCGGAGAACATTCCATGTTGATCGATCTTCCATACGACTCATGTTCGACTTTTCGGTCTTTGTGTTCCGGGCCATGTCTGTACATGCTAGGCTCGCTAAGTTAACCCTAATATGTAAAACTGTTCACACCAGCCAGTATGTGAACGTAAGGATCTATCACACCGATCATCATGTGGTGTCAAACGACTAACTTTAGCAATGGTACAAATAGGGGGAACACTTTTGAAATTATTATAGGATCATCTTATTTACTACCGTCAAGTAAACAAGATGCATAAAACATAATAAACATCACATGCAATTATATAAAGTAGTGACATGATATGGCCAATATCATATAGCTCCTTTGATCTTCATCTTCGGGCTCCATGATCATCTTGTCACCGCATGACACCATGATCTCCATCATCATGATCTCATCATCTCATGAAGTTGCTCGCCAACTATTACTTTACTACTAAGGCTAACACGCTTAGCAATAAAGTAAAGTAATTTATACATGCTGAATCAATGACTCGCAGGTCATAACAATTAAGACAACCCTATAGCTCCTGCCGTTGTCATACTTCATCTATGCAAGTCGATTCCTATTACAAGAACATGATCTCATACATCACAATATATCATTCATCATTCATCACAACTTCGCCATATCACATCACATGACAATTGCTGCAAAACAAGTTAGACGCCCCAATTGTTGGCTTTATTACGTGCAATTTCTAGCAAGAACGCTTTCTTACTCATTTAATAACCACAACGTGATTTTGTCAACTTTATTTACCCTTCATAAGGACCCTTTCATCTAATCCGCCTCCAACTAAAGTAGGAGAGACAGTATCCCGCTAGCCACCTTATGCAACTAGTGCATGTCACCTGGAACCTGCCTCACGAAGCGCACGTAAGGTCGGCCCGGCCGCTTCATCCCACAATGCCGCTGAAGCAAGATAAGACTAGTAGCGCAAGAAAGTTGACAACATCTACGCCCACAACAAATTGTGTTCTACTGCATAGAGAACTACGATAGACCTAGCTCATGATGCCACTGGGGGAACGTGCAGAAAATTAAAAATTTCCTACGGTTTCACCAAGATCCATCTATGAGTTCATCTACAACGAGTCATGGAGAGTGATTGCATCTACATACCACTTGTAGATCGCAAAAGGAAGCGCTCAATGGAACGGGATGATGGAGTCACTGGCCGTGATTTAGATCACCATGACCTAGTGCCGAACGGACAGCACCTCCGCTGCTCAACACACGCATTTGAGCGGATGACGCCTCCTCCTTCTTGATCCAGCAAGGGGAAGGAGAGGTTGATGATGATCCAGAGCACGACGGCATGGTGGTGGATGCAGAACTCCCAGGGCTCATGGCAACCACGGAGGAGGAGGAGGTGGTGGGAGGAGGGAGGCGCCAAGCCAGTGGTGCGCCACCCTCCCTCCTCCCTTTATATAGGTGCAAGAGAGGGAGGGCGTAGCCTTGCCCTTCCTCCAAGGAAGGGGTGCGGTTAAGAGGGGAGGAGTCCATCTCCCAAGGCACCCTGAGGTGCCTTCCCTTTGGGACTCTCCTCCCTAAGTTCTCCTTACGCATGGTATTTGGCTGGTGCCCTGGCCCATAGGCCAGGCGCGCACTTCTACAGCCCATGTGGGCCTCGGCAGGTGGAAACCCCGTGGACCCCTCGACTCTTTTCGCACTCCTGACAATACCGATAAAGTAAACTTTTCCGCCAAAATAAGACTTCCCATATATAAATCTTTACCCCGACCATTCCGAACTCCTCGTGACATCCGGGATCTCATCCATGACCAACAACATTCGTTTGCTGCACACTCATATTCATACAACCCTAGCGCCACCGAACCTTATGTGTAGATTCTACGGGTTCGGGAGACATGCGTACATGACCGAGACGGCTCGGCAATAACCAACAGCGGATCTGGATACCCATGTTGGTTCTACATGCTCCTCGATGATATCATCGGATGAACCACGATGTCGAGGATTCAATCAACCTCAGATACTATTCCCTTTGTCAATCGGTATTTACTTGCCCGAGATTCGATCACCGCAGTATCCCAATACCTCGCTCAATCTCGCACGCAAGTCACTTTACTCGCATCGAATGCATGATCCCGGACCGCACACTTGGTCACTTTGAGCTCATTATGATAATGCACTACCGAAAGGGGCCCAAGGATACCTCTCCGTACACGGAGTGACAAGTCCTAGTCTCGATCCGTGTCAAACCAATGATACTTTTGGAGATACCGTAGTGCACCTTTATAGTCACCCGCCATTGCCAGACGCTTGGTACACCCAAAGCAATTTTACGGATCCGGAGTTACACGATTTCATGGTCAAAGATACTTGACATTGGAAAAGCTCTAGCAAAACGAACTACACGATCTTGTGCTATGCTTAGGATTGTCTTGTCCATCACATCATTCTCCTAATGATGTGATCCCGCTATCAACTATCCAATGTCCATAGTCGGAAACCATGACTATCGCTGATCAACGAGCTAGTCAACTAGAGGCTCACTAGGGACATATTGTGGTCTATGTATTCACACGCGTATTATGATTTGATAATACAATTATAGCATGAATAAAAGACAATTATCATGAACAAGGAAATATAATAATAATATTTTATTATTGCTCTAGGGCATATTTCCAACAAAACCACGACAGGTTTGTTGCAGGATTTTCAGAACGCAATTCCACGCATTCTTTTTCCTTCCAACCGCTCTCGAACACGGAAAGGTGAATAGTGTTTCATAGGAAAGCTGGTCTGGTAATATCGATTCCATAGGATTAGAAACATCCACACTGCCATTAAGTGAAGCCCGAGGCAAGCACTGCTACCATGCTAGACAAAGTTGTTGTGCTGTGTTTGCCGGAATAAAATATCAACCTATGTGTGGTACGTGAGGTGAGGACAAGAGTAGTCACTGTGCAGCTGAATAAACAAATAGCATCTCATAACGCCAAGTATGCTACTCTAAAAACAAATCACATTTGTAGTCCATCCTAACACATTCTGCTGAGAGTTACCTCCGTTCACTGCTCCATAGTTTTATACCCATTCCTTTCCTATTCCTCTATTTTCATCAAGACCTATGTTTTCTGCCCCTTTATTCAGAACGGAGCCTAAATATTTGGTATAAGGGCATGGGACAAGGTGCACTAGCATCCAGCACCATGTACCTAAACAGGCATAAAGTGGTGATTCATAGTTTGTTGCCCCAAGAAACAAAACATCCAAGAAACATATCCGGTTGGTCCCATTTTGTTCACTCTAGCCACCTACTCCTATGTGTGGATAGCAAATCTAGTTCCGTCATACCACCGTGCATGCTACCCCCTATATTTCCTTTCGACCAAGAGACCGGGTTGATGACCAAATTTACTTTCACCCCTTCCTTCCCTGCTTGTACCAAGTCCGTTGTACATACTAAACTCCCCACCCCCACTTTATTTTTGTTTGAATTAGTAGCCTCCGTCCTAATTACGTCAAGATGGATGTGTCTAGAACTAAAATACATCTAAATACATCCATTTCAAGGACAAGTATTTTCGGACGGAGGAGTACAAGATTCCACTCCATGAAGTAGCTTACTCTAACAATAGAAGAAAAAATAGGTGACGTTGGACCATCCGACGAGAGGGGCTGAGAGGTAGAAAATGATGCACATGCAAAGAACGAGCGAAATAAAGTAGAGCTAAGGCGGTTTCAATGAAGATATACCAAGGTCATCGATGTGGACAGTGTGGGCGGCGTAGGTCGGATCCGCCCACGTGCAACGGCGAAGGATCGGAGGATCCTACGCGCCGCCGAGATAAAGGTGCGGTCGGCAGTGGGTTCTCCTCGCTGTTGACGACGGTTCTAACGCTGCCCCCTCCTCCCTTCACCGCGGAGGGGGATATCGATCTATAACCAGCGTGAGGATAGAAAGCAGTGTTTTTGAAGGAGAAAGACGGTCATTACTCCTATCTTGTTTAGATCTCGAGAGGATGAGAGTGTGAATAGAGCAACCCTAGCGAGCAAGCGAGGCTCGCCTATATATACACGGGGTAGTTTTCCTTTTTCACCCATCAAAACAATCGCCTAAAATTGTGTACTACTACATGCCAGTCGTGGTTTTTTAGTTGTTGATTGTTTTTGAGATAGCTACCCGCTTTGTTCCAAGTGGTGTGACGTGCCGTGTCCACTTTGTATCGCTCAAACTGGTACAAGTCCTCCATTAAATGAAGAACCACCCTCGTAGAATTTAGAACAAGCCCACGCTAAAATTAGCGAAACGGGTTGCCCTAAAGTGCATTATTATTTATATTTTCTAGTCCTCTCCAATATAAGTCTTTTATTAGCCACACCTAAGACAATAATTTTTTATTAGTAGTGAACCTACATGTCATAGACACAAAAATTAGGCAAAATTCCTTTGGCAAGCCAAAGGTTCTAACAATTTGAGCAACTCAGGTTAGGCAAGTGTAAAAGTGTGGGAAAAATAATGGAACATAATACAAACATAGTCACAATCCAAACAGCCCCGAATTTTTTGTGACATGCATGAAAATTTGGTTAGTTAAATTTATAGTCAAAATTTGGCAAGGTGCATCAAATCAACATGCAAGTATCAAAGGAAGGTCACGTGCATGCATGCACTTGTACTCTGCTTCCAAATATATGTCTTTTAGAGATTGCAACAAGTGACTACATACGGCGTAACATGTCGACATAATGGCGTAGCCCATTTGAAATGTAAAAAGACTTATATCGAAAGAAAGGTTTTGATGTGTCGCTCAACCATACAAGATCGAAATTTGATTACTACAACGCCTCCTCATGGATCGAGCCCGTGCCTTAACTGCACCTGCCTTTGCTGCATGACAGAGGGCCAACCACCTGGGCCCACTGCCCATAGTGGCAAAGGCAGAGCAGTAAGAAGCTGCCACACGCTATCCCTCCCGCACGTAGGTGGACGGACATGCAACAGTGGGATTCGAGCATCAGAGAAGCAGGAGTATCATTGTTCGCTTCTCAAGAGGCGAAGAGCTGCTGTTAACCTGAACGTGGCAGTTGTTAACGTCATGGTGCGGTTCCTTGAGCACGACATACTAGCTGGCTTTCACAGACAAAGTTGCTACCCTCCTTTCTGGTTTATAGTGCTCAATTCAAAATCTCACCAATCAATGTAGAGGGTGAGGTGGAATAATTTGTAGTTTTGCAAAAGCACCTAATTAATGCTCTTGTTTTCTCAAAATTATGTTTATCAATACATTAATTGTAATGCATGCATAAAGTACATGCATTGGTCAATTTTCTTAATACTTGCATGCAATGATTTAATGCACCTTGAATCTGAAATGTGATGGAAAACCAAATTGAGCCTTATAAAATGGGAAACCTAAAATTTTGAGATAAGTTCTATAAACCGGAAAGGAGGGAGTATTGTTTAACAATTAAACTCCATTATCCATTGGTTGATACTCATTCTGATAGGTGCACGCGCTTAGCAACCGCTTCCTCCCCACCAATGTTTATTTGCTAATTAATAGCATTGCATGCAATGAACTAGCCATTGCAAGTCATTAAAAGCATGCACACCTATCATCTCTTATTGGTTGATATGTCAAGAAACAAAAACAAGGTAGAAGTTAATGCACCGCGCCTAAGTGTTTTGGGACTATTTTGTTTTCGAAGATGACTTACACACCTAGACGGAGGGAGTAGTATAGACAAACCGAAAGGAGTATCTCGCTTTCTAGAGATTTCAACAAGTGACTAGACTACACCGTGCAAGATTCTCCTTCCGGTTTATAGGGCTTAAATCTCAAATCCCATGAACCAAGGCATTTTATGCATTGAGGAATGTATCTGCATTCTTACAAAACTACCCAATTAAAACCATGCATTAATTACGTAGTTCTTTTGTTTTCTCTCCGCTTGGTCGCTGTGCACAATATTATGCACTCCTATATGACTAGCCGCTTATCTACATGCGGACATTTCAAAGCATTCGGCCCCGTAGCATCCACTAAATCATAGCGAGGTGCTACAGCGAGACTCACTGCCACCCCCGGTGGCCATGACCCGTCATATCACAAAACCCACACCTTTACAAAGAAGGTAAGGTGGCTCCAAGTTGAACTGGACGAAGCAACCATCATTTCACCGAAAGCTCGCCTGCTTTCCCTTTTTCCTTTTGAAGAAAACCTCACCTGTGCTACTCACTTCGCCATTTTTCTTTTGTACCATTCAAGGAAAGGTGGGCTAATCAGTTGCGTCGCTATATTTTCATTCCAATAATCTTCCTTTTGTGAAGCACCGATCGATTCTCACATCCTATTCTTTTCCTGCTTTCATTGCGATTGTGGTTTTCCTTTCGATTGCTTTTTGTTTGTCGGGCTCATTGATGGATCCTGGAGCACTAGGCAAAGAGTTGCAAGCGGACAACCCATCGAGACAGCGATCTCCGTGAAGCGTAGCACCGACCAACCAGTTGACTATGTAGCGACCACCCAAAAATCGGTCAAATCTCCGTGGTTCGCACCATCCCAAGATCATGCCGGTACTCACAAAGACATCGAAAGTAATCAAAGTTCAATCACACCTGAATATTTACACGATTCTCATAGAGTCTTTATTACAAGAGAATAAATTTGGCCTGCCAGAAATAAACTACTAATGCCGCGGAAGCGGCCAAGTAAAGCGAGTCCATCCGACTCCAAAGGGCAATCGCTAAGCGCGAGCGTAGCCTCACTCCCCGATCGAATATACTCTGAACATAAGACGCAGTAGCATGTAGGTCAGCTTTTGGAATAAGCTAAGTCATGAAGAACAACGATAATAAACTTACTATCACTATATGCATTTTGGCTGGGGCTCTAAGTTTCATCATTTTATGAAAGCCAATTTTATCCTACTACAAAGGACTTGCTTGCAAATTACTACAATTGTTGGTAGTTATTGAGATGGTTCCGCCAACCAAAATCTCATTCCCAAATTATTAAGTCATAAACCCCTCAAATTAATTCATTAGTTTTAGTGTTGAGATTTCTGAATACTTCCAAGTTCCAGAGGCTCAAATGTCCGTAATCGGGACACGGCTAATCGATTAGATCTTTAACTCAAGAGGGTTATGACTTTCCCGCAAGAATCATTCCTCCTTTAAAGTCTTCGCACTTCGTGTTTGAAGACGGACTAATGAAACAGGGTCTTCAAGAGTTCTTCTCGCTATCCAATCCTACCGTCTTCTACATCTCAGAGTACCGCCCAGCCAGCGCCACTATTAGGGTCAACCCAGCCAGAGCCCATAATGGCTTGCGGCCGCACGTAAGCTTCCTACATGGGGCATCCATCCTTCTTCGTGGCTGGGTGAAGCTCGCAAGATGTCATGGCACTTCTCCATGCATCCTGCCACCACCGGGTTCTCCAGTGGTGCCCGCCAACCCTCCACCCAAGAGTGAATTTCCAAGTCCATCTTGATCATTGTAGTTCGCGGTTGTCATCATCGACTCTCACATCTTGCTTATGGATTTCACTCAACCAAAACCCGCCTACGAGCATAGCAAAGTAAACTACTATTCCGGGTCATGGTAACAAGGATTGGTTCATCCTACCACATGATACTACTCAAGTTTAATAACTTCAAACTTTCAACTACTGCATGCATGGTGGGTGGTGACAATTCTAATGCACAAAACATAGGTATAGAAATAACATGATCAAAACTTGCCTTTACGATGATCCTCGTAGCTAAAGATTCAGAGTAGCAAGCTTCAGACTGAAACTCTACCGAGACAAACAAATCACAAGCATATAGCAATAGGATCACATAATAGCATAACAAAGTAACATAACACACCAAAACAACCAAATCAAAATCCAAAGGGAAAACTCAAAGAAAACCCATTCAAAGTTTTTTTCCTACTTCAAACAATAGCTAGAATAGTTTTATATAACAAAAATTTTCTAACATAACCTAATCATGGTTTTAAGTTAACTTAACAGTAAAGGATGCACTAAGCAACTAGGAGCAAAAAGAATTAATTAAAATCTATTATGAAACTCCTATTAGGCCTAATCCAATTTCTATTAAGAAAAATAAAATAAAACTTTATTAATTATAAATAAAAGTTCATCCTATAAAGTGACAGAAACTATCCTAGAATAATCAACATATGTTAAAAATAAATTTATTTACTAATTAAAATAATAGGAAAACAGAGCTAGCTAATTAATTAGGATTAACAAGTTTCTGCCTAAAACTATTTATTTATTAATCCTAAATGCCCAAGTTAATTTTTTATGGTTTGGCAATGTTAAAATAAAGTTAGGACAAAAGAATCATATAAAATAATTTTTCTAACTCAAGTTATAGCAGATTTACTATTCTGGCTAAAACTAAAATAAAGCAATTTAAATTATTTTAACATAGCTAAATATATATTCTACAGAAACTACATAAAATTTGCAACCCAACAAAAAAGAATCATCAAAAAATAATAAACAGAATAAAAGATATGAATTTTCAAAATAGAAACTATTCGTTAAAACAGAAAACAAAAATAAAAAAAAGGCCTAATGGGCCTAAACTGCACAGTGGCATAAATAACCTAACTGGCCTAGGTTTAAACTAAACAGGCCGGCTAAAACAAATAAACCTAACTAATTAAACCGAAAGAACTGGCCGGTTTTCTAAATAAAACATACTTCCCGGTTCACCTAGTCATTCATTTGGGATCGGACGGGGTAATCGCGACCATCAAGGCCCGACGGCGGCACAAGGGCGGGCAGAGTAGCGGTGAGCGTCAAGGCCGGGCGAGGTCGAGGAAGTGGCCTGGAGGATGGGAGCCTGGGAAGGGTTTGTGAGCTGGGTTGGTTCGGGAGGTTAGAAGGGCGCATGGGGCTGGCAAAGCGAGAGCCGGGCCCTGAGCTGAACGAGGGAGAGGGGGTTCAAGGAGGGCTGGGGGAATGGGGGCCGGCCATTATAGCTGGCTCGCCCTGCTGGGGCGATGGCATGACGGATCCCGGATCCTTCGGATCCGGCGATCCTGCACAAGCACGGGCAAGTATGGGCGAGGGGAAGAAGATGGGGAGGGCCTGTGGTCGGAGAGAGGAGGGGTGAGGAGCGACGGTTGGCCAAGCGAGGGAGTTCGGGTGAGACCTGGTCGGCTAGCCGGCCTGCTGGCTAAAGGTCAGTCATTTACTGGTGGGTGGAAAAGGGCGCTGGGTCAAGTTGGGACTGGCCATACTGGGGTTTTTCTTTTTAAATTTTATTTTTAAAATAAAACAAAACAGAGTATAACTTCTAAAATATAAATATTTTATATAGGGTATATATATACCAAAATGATCAGGAATATTCCTTCATTTGAACACTTTTCCAAAGGCAAAATCCAAACTTTATAAAAATCCATTTTTTCAAATTCAAATAAAATTCAGATTTGAATCCAAATCTTTTGGCAATGTTTTCCTCTGATTTTTTGGAGTGTCATGTTTGCTCCTCCTCATACTTTTGATCAAGTATTTATCGTGCTTAGTTTTTGAAATGTTTCCCACTTGCCAAAGTTTGAATTCAAATTCAAAACTCAAAATTCTCTCAAACCCAAATGGCATTCAAATTCAAACAGATGCATAGGATGCTTTAATATTGTAAAACATTCCAAATAGGAAATTTGGGATGTTACAAACCTACCACTTTTAAGATGAATCTACCGAGATTCGGGTTGGCTAGCAATAGGTGCGGTGATCTCAAGAAGGTCTTCGCTCCCGTGGCTTCTTCCTGGGTGGTGACTCCACAAAGACCTTGCAAAACTTGATGACTTTGTTGCTGGTGACTCGCCGAGTCTCGAGAATTGGACGGGTTTCTCCTTGTAAGTCGATCACCGCTGTTGTATGGCTCTAGGGCACCGTGGTTTCAATTAACATCGCCATGTCGGCATGACACTTCGGCCGAGAAACATGGAAGACATCATGAACTCCTGACAATCCTTCCGCATTCCAACTTTAAGCAACCTCTCCACGACGCTCGAGGATTTTAGCCAATGAATCGTGCTAACTTTCCTTTGACACCAAACTTGATTCCACGGGTGGAGACACACGCAAGATATCGTCTCCACTTCGTAAGTTACTCTCGCGCTTTACCGTCGGCATAACTCTTCGTCTCGACCGTAAGTATCTTGAGCCCGTTCAATCAGCTTGACTTTCTTCGAATCCTCGAAAGATCGAACCAAGTGATCGATCTTCCACTATCCCACAGCAATGGTGTTCGCACCTCCTTCCGTATAGAGCTTCGAAGGGCCATCTTTAGACCGGATTGATAACCGTTGTTGTATGAACCTGCTATGGCAAATTATCATCCCAGCTAGACCCATAGTCTAGCACACAAGTTTCAACATGTCCTCCGAATCTGATTGACTCTCGGTTCCGCCCATCTGCTCATGGATGAAAGGCTGTACTGAATTCCAGCCTCACTCCAAAGTTTCATGCAACCGCTCAAAAACTTTGAGGTAAACTGCGTCTTCATCTGGACACGCATTTTCCTCGAACTCCATGCACATACGATCCTGGTCATGTATATCTTGGCCAACTTAGCAATGGTATAGGTAGTCTTCGGAATGAAGTGAGCTACCTTGGTCAAACGATCAACCACTACCCAGATAGAATCATAACTCGAACGGGTCCCGTAATCCTGTGATGAAATCCATTCCAAGTTTCTCCCATTTCCACCGAACGCAAAGGTTGAAGTAACCCCGCTGGCTCGATGTTCTGCCTTACACGTTGACAAACATCGATATCAAGCACGTGATTGCAATATCCTTCTTCATACCGCCCACCGTAAACTTTGCTTCAAATCCAGCATCTTGGTGTTGGGGTGAATCGAAAGCACGGTGAATCATGAGCCCGAAGAATTAGCTTCCTGAGTTCGGGATCATTGGGCACATAAATACGATCCTCGAACATATAGTTCCGTGTTCATCTCACGGAACTTTAGCTTTTTCCTTCTCCATCTTTGTTTATTCATCAATTTCTTGTCCCACTGGGCTTCAACAATCCTTCGCCAAAGTGGACTGAACTTCCGAGTTGCAACATATCCTTGTTGGGGAACGAGCGAAATTCAAAATTTTCCTACGTGTCACCAAGATCTATCTATGGAGAAACTAGCAACGAGGGAAGGAGAGTGCATCTACATACCCTTGTAGATCTGTCAGCCAAGGAACGGGTGAAGGAGTCGACTGCCGTGGATTCAATCACCGGCGATCAGTGCCGAATGGACGGCACCTCCGCTGCTCAACACATCGCATACCCAAGTGACGCCTCCCACGCCTTGATCCAAGAAGAGAGGGAGAGGTTAGACCATCCAAAGAGCAAGACACAACGGCATGGTGGTGATGGAGGAGTGCATTATTAGAGGGGAGGAGAGGGTGCTGCCAGGGAGGGCCCAGGGCCCATCCGCCTCAGGGTTTGCCCTCCCTAGGTCAGAGATGGGCTATGGTGGGAGGCGCCCTAGCCCACCTAGGGCTGGTGCCCTTCTCACACTTGGCCCATGTATGTTTCTTGAGCATGTGGGCCCCACTTGTGGACCTCGGACCTCCTGGTCCTGACACCGATATAGGGGGGCGAGGGGGAGGAGTCCATCTCCCCAAGGCACCCCAGGTGCCTCCCTTTAGGACTCCCTCCCCAAGTCTCCTTCGATGGGTTTGGTGGGCCCTTGGCCCATATAGGCCAAGGCGCACCCCCTACAGTCCCGGCAGGTGGACCTCGGACCCCTTTCGCACTCCGCATAAACCGATAAAGTGAAACTTTCCCCACCAAAATAAGACTTCCATATATAAATCTTTACCTACCATTCCAACTCCTGACGTCCGGATCTCATAGGACTCCTAACAACATTTGGTTTGCTGCACCATATTCATACAACCCTAGCATTACCAACCTTATGTGTAGACCCTACGGGTTCGGAGACATGCGATACGACCGAACGGCTCGGGCAATAACCAACAGCGGATCTGGATACCCATGTTGGTTCTACATGTCCTCGATGATATCATCGGATGAACCACGATGTCGAGGATTCAATCAACCCGATACTATTCCCTTTGTCAATCGGTATTTTACTTGCCCGAGATTCGATCGCCGATCCCAATACTCGCTCAATCTCGCACGCAAGTCACTTTATTCATACCATAGCATGATCCGACCGACATTGGTCACTTTGAGCTCATTATGATGATGCACTATCGAGGGCCCAGGATACCTCTCCTTAACACGGAGGACAAATCCTAGTCTCGATCCGTGTCAACCCAAAGATACTTTGGAGATACCAGTGCACCTTTATAGTCACCCATTGCCAGGACGCTTGGTACACCCAAAGCACTCTACGGTATCCGAGTTACACGATTTCATGGTCAAAGGAAAGATACTTGACATTGGAAAAGCTCTAGCAAAACGAACTACACGATCTTGTGCTATGCTTAGGATTGTCTTGTCCATCACATCATTCTCCTAATGATGTGATCCCGTTATCAACGACATCCAATGTCCATAGTGAGGAAACCATGACTATCGTTGATCAACGAGCTAGTCAACTAGAGGCTCACTAGGGACATATTGTGGTCTATGTATTCACACGGTATTACGATTTCCGGATAATACAATTATAGCATGAATAAAAGACAATTATCATGAACAAGGACATATAATAATAATATTTTATTATTGCCTCTAGGCATATTTCCAAAGTTCCCACTTGCACTAGAGTCAATAATCTAGTTACATTGTGATGAATCTAACACCATAGAGTTCTGTGTTGACATGTTTTGCCCATGAAGAGGTTTAGTCAACGGATCTGCACATTCGATCCGTATGCACTTTGCAAATTTCTATGTCTCCATCTTGAACATTTTCACGGATGGAGTTGCAGCGACGCTTGATGTGCTCGGTCTACTTGTGAAACATGGGCCTTGGCAAGTGCAATAGCTCCAGTGTTGTCCAGAAGAGTTTGATCGGCCCACGCATTGGGTATGACTCCTAGGTCGGTGATGAACCCTTCACCCAAATTGCTTCATGTGCGCCTCCGAGGCTGCCATGTACTCCGCTTCACATGTAGATCCCGCCACGACGCTTCTTCGCTGCACCAGCTTATCGCCCACCATTCAACATATACACGATCCGTTTGTGACTTTGAGTCATCCAATCCGGTCGGGCTAAGGCCGACGAGCCCTTTACGCAGCTCTTCGTCACCTCCATAAACGAGAAACATGTCCTTTGTCCTTTCGTACTTCAGGATATTCTTGACCGCTGTCCTGTTCCTTGCCGATTACTTTGGTACCTTCCTACCAAACTTACGCAAGGTTTACATCAGGTCCGACACAGCATGGCATAATAATAGATCCTATGGCGAGGCATAGGGATGACACTCATCTCTTCTTTATCTTTTGTCAGGGTCGGGCATTGAGCCGAGCTCAATTTCACACCTTGCAAAACAGGCAAGAACCCTTTCTTGGACTGATCCATTTTGAACTTCTTCAATATCTTATCAAGGTATGTGCTTTGTGAAAGACCTATGAGGCGCCTGATCTATCCCTATAGATTTTGATGCCTAATATGTAAGCAGCTTCCCAAGGTCCTTCATTGAAAAACTCTTATTCAAATAGGCCTTAATGCTGTCCAAGAGTTTTATATCATTTCCCATCGAAGTATGTCATCTACATATAATATGAGAAATGCACGAGCTCCCACTCACTTTTTGTAAACACATGCTTCTCCATAAGTCCTGATAAACCCAAACACTTTGATCATCTCATCAAAGGAATGTTCCAACTCCGAGATGCTTGCACCAGCCCATAAATGGATCCGAGCTTGCATACTTTGTTAGCATTTTCGGATCGAAAAACCTTCCCCTGCATCATATACAGCTTTCCTTAAGATAACCGTTAAGAAATGCCGCTTTTGACGCCCATCTATATCTCATAATCATATTATGCGGCAATTGCTAACATTTCGGACGGACTTAAGCTTCTACGGAGAGAAAGTCTCATCATTCAATCCCTTTGAACTTGCCGATAACCTTTAGCGATAAGTCGAGCTTTATAGATGGTAATTACCATCCGCCCATCTTCTTTTAAAGATCCATTTGTTTTCTATCGCCGCCGATCATCCAAAACTGGCCAAAGTCCATACTTTGTTTTCATACATGGATCCTATTCGGATTGCATGGCTTCAAGCCATTTGTTGGAATCCGCCCGCCATCGCTTCTTCATAGTTCAAGGTTCACCGTTGTTAACAACATGATTTCCGGACAAAGGGCCATACCACTTGGTGTGGAACGGTCCTGTGGACCCAAGGTTCAAGAGCAACTTGATCCAAGTACCTTGATCATCATTTAACCCTTCCAAGAGGGTGTAGGCACCACAGGAACATTTTCCCGAGCTGCACTACTTTCCGTTCAAGAGGTAGTACTTCATCGAAGTTCTACTTTCCTCCCACTTACCCTTTCGAGAGAAACTCTTTTTCCGAAAGGATCCGTTCTTGGCAACAAAGATCTTGCCTTCGGATCTAAGGTAGAAGGTAACCCAATGGTTTTTAGGGTATCCTATGAAGACGATTTTCCGACTTGGGTTCGAGCTTTTCAGGTTGAAGTTTTTAATAAGCATCGATCCCCAAACTATTAGAAACGATAGCTTAGGTTTCTTTTCCCAAACCATAATTCATACGGTGTCGCCTCAACGGATTTAGACGGTGCCCATTTAAAGTGAATGGCTGTCCCTAGAGCGATCCCCAAAATGATAGCGGTAAATTTGTAAGAGACATCATAGATCGCACCATATCCAATAGAGGCGACACGACGCTCGGACAATCGGTTACGCTTGAGGTCTCCAAAGGGCGGAGTTGTGAAACGATTCCAATTTTGTGTTACCAAATTTGTGACTTAAATATTCTCCTCCACGATCTGATCGCAAGAACTTTATTTTTTCTCACGTTGATTCTCTACCTCATTCTGAAATTCCTTGAATTTTTCAAAGGTCTCAGATTTGTGTTTCATCAAGTAGACATACCCATATCTACTCAAGTCATGGAGAGTGAGAACATAACGATATCCTCCGGAGCCTCAACACTCATTGGACCGCAACATCGGTATGATTTTCCAATAAGTTGGTTCTCGCCCATTGTTCCGGAGAATGGAGTCTTTATCTTGCCCATGAGGCATGGTTCGATGTGTCAAATGATTCATAATCGAGAGACTAAAAACCCATCAGCATGGAGCCCACCACCCTTAAATGGCACCAAAGTATGTGGGACTATCTTATCAACTTTACATCTTTTGGTATTCACACTATGAACATGTGTAAATTACGCTCGAGATTCATTAAGAATAAACCATTGACCATGGAGCATGACCATAAAACATTTCCTCATATAAATAGAACAACCATTATTCTCGGATTTAAATGAGTAGCCATCTCATAAAACGAGATCCCGATAAATGTTCATGCTCAAACTTGGTACTAAATAACAATTATTGAGGTTTAAAACTAATCCCGAGGTAAATGGGGAACCGAATCACACGACCTTGGAACCATTCCCGACGCCCAAGCACCTCGCCCTTCGCCCCGCTTATTCCCAGCTCCATGGAGTTACATATATGAGCAACGGCAAGTATCAAATACCCAGGAGTTACTATGAGTAACCGGTAAGGTACAATCAATTACATGTATATCAAATATACCTTTAGTGTTGGCCTTCTTGTTCCAAGGTATTTGGGGCGTTCCGCCCAAAGGACCCTTCCTTTGCAAAAAGCACTCCTGTGCTTGGGTCCATTCTTTGACTTCTTCCCGAACTTGATCGGCCCGGCAACATCCTTGCCATCCTTCTTGAAGTTCTTCTTACCCTTGTTCCTTTTTGAATTTAGTGGTTTTATTGACCATCAACACTTGATGTTCTTTCTTGATTTCAACCTCCGACTTCAGCATTGAAAATACTTCAGGAATAGGTTTCACCATCCCCTGATATTGTAGTTCATCACAAAGCTCTTGTAGCTTGGGGAGGATCAAGGATTTTGTCAATGACCGTCGTCTCGGAGGTTGATGTCCATGGACAAAGCGGTTGTGCAACCCACATTTTGAGTATGTGCTCAACCGAGTAACTGTTTTCTCCATCTTACAACTATAGAACTTGTCGGAGACTTCATCTCTAACCCGGCATGAGCTTGGAAAACCATTTTCAGCTCCTCAACATCTCATATGCTCCGTGTTGCTCAAAACGCTTTTGGAGCCCCGGTTCTAAGTGAAGCATGCCGACCAACGAGGGAGTAACCATCAGACGAGACTGCCAAGCCGCTCATAACGCCTTGGTTCTTCGGGATGGGTATCACCGGGTGCTTCTAGGAAATATTGTTTTTGGCTGCAGGAGGATGATCTCGTTTCCGGACCCATCCAAAAGGCGCCATCGCCTTTTTGGTTTTCTAGGAACGCTTAAGTTCATGGTGACATGAGCCTGGCCATTTGATCTACAAGACATTTTCCAAAGATTTTAGACTAATGTTCATGATAATTAAGTTCATCTAATCAAATTATTTAATGAACTCCCACCCAGATTTGACATCCCTAGTCATCTAATGTTAAATGATCCGGAAGGATTAGGCCGTGGTCCGATCATCACGTGAGATGGACTAGTCATCGCCGGAGAACATTCTCCATGTTGATCGATCTTCCATACGACTCATGTTAATTTTTCGGTCTTTGTGTTCCGAGGCCATGTCTGTACATGCTAGGCTCGCCCAAGTTCCCAAGTGTTTATGGTTGTAAAACTGTTTACACCATTGTATGGAACGTAGGATCTATCAACCCATCATCATGTGGTGCCAAACGATTTAACTTTAGCAATGGTGCACAGGGGGAACACTTTCTTGAAAATTATTATAAGGGATCATCTTATTTACTACCGCGTTCTAAGTAAACAAGATGCATAAAACATAATAAACATCACATGCAATTATATAAAGTAGTGACATGATATGGCCAATATCATATAGCTCCTTTGATCTTCATCTTCGGGCTCCATGATCATCTTGTCACCGCATGACACCATGATCTCCATCATCATGATCTCCATCATCGGGTTCCATGAAGTTGCTCGCCAACTATTACTTTACTACTAAGGCTAACACGTTAGCAATAAAGTAAAGTAATTTACATGGCGCTGAATCAATGACTCGCAGGTCATACAATAAAAGACAACTCCTATAGCTTCCTGCCGGTTGTCATACTCCATCGACATGCAAGTCGTGATTCCTATTACAAGAACATGATCTCATACATCACAATATATCATTCATCATTCATCACAACTTCTGGCCATATCACATCAATGACAATTGCTGCAAAAACAAGTTAGACGCCCCTAATTGTTGTTGCATCTTTACGTGGCTGCAATTGGGTTCTAGCAAGAACGCTTTACCCTAAAATAACCACAACGTGATTTTGTCAACTTCTATTTACCCTTCATAAGGACCCTTTTTTCATCTAATCCCCCAACTAAAGTAGGAGAGACAGACACCCGCTAGCCCCTTATGCAACTAGTGCATGTCATGGAACCCCTCAAGGCGACGGGTAAGGTCGGTCCGGGGCCTTCATCCCACAATGCTGAAGCAAGATAAGACTAGTAGCGGCAAAAAGTTGACAACATCTCCCCACAACAAATTGTGTTCTACTCGGAATAGAGAACTCACGATAGACCTAGCTCATGATGCCATGGGGGAAAGCAGGAAAATTAAAAATTTCCCACGGTTTCACCAAGATCCATCTATGAGTTCATCTAGCAACGAGTCGGAGAGTGATTGCATCTACATACCACTTGTAGATCGCGGCGGAAGCCTTCAATGGAACGGGATGATGGAGTCGATCCGGGATTTAGATCACCGATGACCTAGTGCGAACGGACAGCACCTCCGCTCCAACACACGTGACGGAGCGGATGACGCCTCCTTTCTTGATCCAGCAAGGGGAAGGAGAGGTTGATGATGATCCAGAAAGACGACGGCATGGTGGTGGATGCCAGGAACCCCAGGGCTTTGGCAACCACGGGAGGAGGGGTGTTGCAGGAGGAGGGGCGCCAAGCCAGGGTGCGCCACCCCCTCCCTCCCCCTTATATAGGTGCAAGAGAGGGGAGGGCAGCCTTGCCCCTTCCTCCAAGGAAGGGAAGAGGGGAGGGTCCATCCTCCCCAAGGCACCCCTGAGGTGCCTTCCCTTTAGGACTTCCTCCCCCGTTCCTTGGCGATGGGATTTATTGGTGCCCTTGGCCCATATAGGCCAAGGCCACCCCCACAGCCCATGGGCCCCCCGGTGGAAACCCCGGTGGACCCCGACCCCTTTCGACTCCTTGGACAAACCGATAAAGTGCAAACTTTTCCCACCAAAATAAGACTTCCCATATAAAATCTTTACCCCGGACCATTCCGAACTCCTCGGACATCCGGGATCTCATCCATGACCAACAACATTCGGTTTGCTGCACATCATATTCATACAACCCTAGCGCCACCGAACCTTATGTGTAGACCCTACTTCGGAGACATGCAATGACCGAGACGGTTTCGGCAATAACCAACAGCGGATCTGGATACCCATGTTGGCCCTACATGCTCCTCGATGATATCATCGGATGAACCACGATGTCGAGGATTCAATCAACCCCGTGATACTATTCCCTTTGTCAATCGGTATTTACTTGCCCGAGATTCGATCCGGTATCCCAATACCTCGCTCAATCTCGTACCGCAAGTCACTTTACCAACCGTAATGCATGATCCCGTGACTTTAAATTTGGTCACTTTGAGCTCATTATGATAATGCACTACCGAAAGTGGGCCCGGATACCTCTCCGTAAACGGAGTGACAAGTCCTAGTCTCGATCCGTGTCAACCCAAAGATACTTTTTGGAGATACCCAGTGCACCTTTATAGTCACCCATTAGCCAGGACGCTTTGGTACACCCAAAGCAATTTACGGTATCCGGAGTTACACGATTTCATGGTCAAAGGAAAAGATACTTGACATTGGAAAAGCTCTAGCAAAACGAACTACACGATCTTGTGCTATGCTTAGGATTGGGTTTTGTCCATCACATCATTCTCCTAATGATGTGATCCCGTTATCAACACAATCCAATGTCCATAGTCGGAAACCATGACTATTTGATCAACGAGCTAGTCAACTAGAGGCTCACTAGGGACATATTGTGGTCTATGTATTCACACGGTATTATGATTTCCGGATAATACAATTATAGCATGAATAAAAGACAATTATCATGAACAAGGAAATATAATAATAATACTTTATTATTGCCTCTAGGGCATATTTCCAACAAAAACCAGAAGGTTTGTTGAGGATTTTTGAGGGAACGCAATTTACGGATTCTTTTCCTTCCAACCGCTCGAAACACGGGAAAGGTGAATAGTGTTTCATAGGAAAGTGGTCTCGTAATACGATTCCATAGGATTGAAACATCCACAACACTGCCATTTTTTGGGGAAGCCCGAGGCAGCACTGCTACTATGCGTTAGAAGGTTGTTGTGCTGTGGTTTGCCGGAATAAAATATCAACCTATGTGTGGTAAGTGGAGGTGAGGACAAGAGTAGTCACTGGCAGCTGAATAAACAAATAGCATCTCATAACGCCAAGTATGCTACTCTAAAAAACAAATCTGTACATTTTGAGTCCATCCTAACACATTCTGTTGAGAGTTACCTCCTTCACTGTTCCATAGTTTTATACCTACATTCCTTTCCTATTCCTCTATTTTCATCAAGACCTATGTTTTCGCCCTTTATTCAGAACGGAGCCTAAATATTTGGTATAAGGGCAAGTGGGCACTAGCAGTCCAGCACCATGTACCTAAACAGGGGCATAAAGTGGTGATTCATAGTTTGTTGCCCCAAGAAACAAAACATCCAAGAAACATATCCGGGTTGGTCCCATTTTTGTTCACTCTAGCCACCTACTCCTATGTGGGATAGCAAATCTAGTCCCGGTCATAACCAATTGGTACAGCAACCCCTATATTTCCTTTTCACCAAGAGACCGGTTGGATGACCAAACACTACTTTCACCCCTTTCCTTCCTGTTTGTACCAAGTCCCTTGTACATACTAAACCCCCAACCCCCACTTTTATTTCTTGTTTGAATTATTTCTCCGTCCGAATTACTTGTCATCAAGATGGATGTGTCTAGAACTAAAATACATCTAAATACATCCATTTCAAGGACAAGTATTTTCGGACGGAGGGAGGTACAAGATTCATTCCATGAAGTAGCTTTTACCTCTAACAATAGAAGAAAAAATAGGTGACGTTGGACCATCCGACGAGAGGGGCTGAGAGGTAGAAAATGATGCACATGCAGCAACGAGCGGGGAAGTAGAGCTAAGGCGGTTTCAATGAAGATATACCCAAGGTCATCGGGATGTGGGAAGTGGGCGGCGTAGGCCGGATCCGCCCCGGCAACGATGAAGGGATCGGAGGACCTCCGCCGGCCGCCGAGATAAAGGTGGCGGCCGGGGGTCTCCTCCTCGCTGTTGGACGACGGCCTGAACGCTGCCCCTCCTCCCTTCACCGGCGGAGGGGGATACGCTCGATCTATAACCAGGGTGAGGATAGAAAGCCTTGTTTTTGAAGGGAGAAAGACCGGTCATTACCCCTATCTTGTTTAGATTGGAGAGGATGAGAGGGTGAATAGAGCAACCCTAGCAAAGCAAGGCCGAGGCTCGGCCTTATATACACGGGGGTAGTTTTTTTTTCACCCATCAAAACAATCGCCTAAAATTGTGTACTACTACATGCCGGTCGTGGTTTTTTAGTTGTTGATTGTTTTTGAGATAGCTACCCGCTTGTTCCAAGTGGTGTGACGGTGTGCCAGGTCGCATTTGTATCGCTCAAGTCCGGTACTACAAGTCCCTCCATTAAATGAAGAACCACCCTCAGAAAATTGTGAAAAGCCCACGCTAAAATTAGCGGAAACGTGGGTTGCCCTAAAGTGCATTATTATTTATATTTTCTAGTCCCTCCGCTCCAAAAATATAAGTCTTTTTTATTAGCCACACCTAAGACAATAATTTTTTATTAGTAGTGAACCCCACATGTCATAACACAAAAATTGTTAAAATTCCTTTGGCAAGCCAAAGCGTTCTAACAATTTGAGCAACCAGGTTAGGCAAGGTGGCAAGGGGAAAAATAATGGAAAACATAATACAAACATAGTCACAATCCAAACAGCCCCTTAATTTTTGTGACATGCATGAAAATTTGGTTAGTTAAATTTATAGTCAAAATTTGGCAAGGGTAAATCAACACATGCAAGTATCAAAAGGAAGGTCACGGCATGCATGCATGCGTTGTAATTCCGCTTTCCAAATATATGTCTTTTAGAGATTGCAACAAGTGACTACATAGGCGTAAATGTCGCATAAGGGAGCCCATTTGAAATGTGTAAAAAGACTTATATCGAAAAGGTTTGATGTGTCGCTCAACCATACAAGATCGAGAAATTTGATTATTAACGCCCGCTGGACTGAGCCGTGTTTAACGCACCTGCCTTTTGGCTGCATGACAGAGGGCCAACCACCTGGGGCCCACTCCCATAGTGGCAAAAGGGCATAAGTAGAAGCTTCCACACGCTATCCCTCCCGACGAAGGTGGACGGACATGCAACAAGGATTCGACATCGAAGTAGGAGTAACATCATTTTCGCCCTCAAGAGGCAAGAGCCGCAAACCCGAACGCTTGCTTAAACCCGGGTGCGGTTCCTTGAGCACGATATACTAGCCGTGCTCTTGCATGAGACAAAGTTGCTACCCTCCTTTCCGGTTTATAGTGCTCAATTCAAAAAATCTCACCAATCAATGTAGAGGGTGAGTGGTGGAATAAATTTGTAGTTTTGCAAAAGCACCTAATTAATGCCTTGTTTTCCTCAAAAAATTATGTTTATCAATACATTAATTTAATGCATGCATGCATAAAGTACATGCATTGGTCAATTTTCTTAATACTTGCATGCAATGATTTAATGCACCTTTGAATCTGAAAATGTGATGGAAAACAACCAAATTGAGCCTTATAAAATGGGAAACCTAAAATTTTGAGATAAGCCCTATAAACCGGAAAGGAGGGAGTATTGTTTAACAATTAAACTCCATTATCCATTGGTTGATACTCATTCTGATAGGTGCACCGCTTAGCAACCGCTTTCCTCCCGGGGTCACCAATGTTTATTTGCTAATTAATAGCATTGCATGCAATGAACTAGCCATTGCAAGTCATTAAAAGCATGCACACCTATCATCTCTTATTGGTTGATATGTCAAGAAACAAGAAACAAGGTAGAAGTTAATGCACCGGCCTAAGTGTTTTGGGACTATTTGGTTTTCGGAAGATGACTTACACACCTAGAGGAGGGAGTAGTATAGACCAAACCGGAAAGGAGTATTCCGCTTTCTAGAGATTTCAACAAGTGACTAGACTAACACGGTGCAAGATTCTCCTTCCCGGGTTTATAGGGCTTAAATCTCAAATCCCATGAACCAAGGCATTTTTAATTGGAGGAATGTATCCGATTTTAAAAAACTACCCTAATTAAAACCATGCATTAATTACGAAGTTTCTTTGTTTTCCTCTCCGCTTTGGTCGGACAATATTGCACTCCTTATGACTAGGCCTATCTACATGCGGACATTTCAAAGCATCCGGGCCCGTTGGCCATCCACCAAATCATAGCGAGGTGCTACAATGAGATCAATTGCCACCCCGGTGTGGCCATGACCAATATATCACAAAACCCACACCTTTACCAAAGGGGTGGGTGGCCCAAGTTGAACTGGACGGCAACCATCATTTCACCGAAAGCCTGTTCAAGCCCTTTCTTCCCTTTTTGAAGAAAACCTCACCTGTGCTACTCACTTGCCATTTTTTTTTTGTAATTTTCGGAAAGGTGGGCTTAATAAAGAATGCGCTATATTTTCATTCCAATAATCTTCCTTTTGAAGCAATCGACCGATTCTCACATCCTATTCTTTTCCGCTTTCATTGCGATTTGGTTTTCCTTTCGATTGCTTTTTGTTTGTCGGTTCATTGATGGATCCTGGAGCACTAGGCAAAGAGTTGCCGGGGACAACCCAACGGAGACAGGCGATCTCCGTGAAGCGAGCACCACCAACGAGTTGACCTTGTAGCGACCGACCCAAAATCGGTCAAATCTCCGTGTCCTCACCATCCCAAGATCATGCCGGTACCAAAGACATCGAAAAGTAATCAAAGTTCAATCACACCTGAATATCATTACACGATTCTCATATAGAGTCTTTATTACAAGAGAATAAATTTGGCTCAAGCATGAGAAATAAACTACTAATGCTGCGGAAGGCCAAGTAAAGCGAGTCCATCCGACCCAAAGGGCAATCGCTGCGCGAGCGAGCCTCACCCTTCGGAATATACCTCCGAAACATAAGATTGAGCCATGTACATTTGGAATAAGGGCAAGTCATGAAGAACAACGATAATAAACTTACTATCACTATATGCATTTTGGTGGGCTCTTGTTTCATCATTTTATGAAAGCCAATTTTATCCTACTACAAAGGGACTTGCTTGCAAATTACTACAATTGTTGGTAGTTATTGAGATGGTTCCGCCAACCAAAATCTCATTCCCAAATTATTAAGTCATAAAACCCTCAAATTAATTCATTAGTTTTAGTGTTGAGATTTAATACTTCCAAGTTCCGAGGCTCAAATGTCCGTAACGGGGACACGGCTAATCGATTAGATCTTTAACTCTGCAGGGGGGACTTTCCCGCAAGAATCATTCCTCCTTTAAAGTCTTCGACTTGTGGTGTTTGAAGACGGACGAATGAAACAGGGTCTTCCAAAGTTTCGCTATCCAATCCACCGTTTTCTACACTTGTAAAAGGCCCAGCCCAGCGCCACTACTAGGGTCAACCCAGCCAGAGCCCATAATGGCCTTGCGGCCAGTAAGCTTTGACATGGGGCATCCATCCTTCTTCGGGCTGGGTGAAGCTTTCGAAGATGTCATGGCACTTTCCATGCATCCCGCCACCACCCTGGTTCCTCCAAAGAGTGAATTTCCAAGTCCATCTTGATCATTGTAGTTATGGGGGTCATCATCATTGACTCTCACATCTTGCTTATGGATTTCCTCAACCAAAACCCGCTCACGAGCATAGCAAAGTAAACTTTCCCCCGGGTCATGGTAACAAGGGATTGGTTCATCCTACCACATGATACTACCAAGTTTAATAACTTCAAACTTTCAACCATTGCATGCATGGTGGGTGGTGACAATTCTAATGCACAAAACATAGGTATAGAAATAACATGATCAAAACTTGTTTTGCCGATGATCCTCGAAGCTAAAGATTCAGAGTAGCAAGTCAAGACTGGAAACTCTACCGAGACAAACAAATCACAATAAGCATATAGCAATAGGACACATAATAGCATAACAAAGTAACATAACACACCAAAACAACCAAATCAAAATCCAAAGGAAAACTCAAAGAAAACCCATTCAAAGTTTTTTTCCTACTTCAAACAATAGCTAGAATAGTTTTATATAACAAAATTTTCTAACATAACCTAATCATGGTTTTAAGTTAACTTAAAAAAAGGATGCACTAAGCAACTAGGAGAAAAAGAATTAATTAAAATCTATTATGAAACTCCTATTAGGCCTAATCCAATTTCTATTAAGAAAATAAAATAAAACTTTTATTAATTATAAATAAAAGTTCATCCTATAAAGTGACAGAAACTATCCTAGAATAATCAACATATGTTAAAAATAAATTTATTTACTAATTAAAATAATAGGAAAAACAAGAGCTAGCTAATTAATTAGGATTAACAAGTTTCTGCCTAAAACTATTTATTTATTAATCCTAAAATGCCCAAGTTAATTTTTTATGGTTTGGCAATGTTAAAATAAAGTTAGGACAAAAAGAATCATATAAAAATAATTTTTCTAACTCAAGTTATAGCAGATTTACTATTCTGGCTAAAACTAAAATAAAGCAATTTAAATTATTTTTAACATAGCTAAATATATATTCTACAGAAACTACATAAAATTTGCAACCCCAAAAAAAAAGAATCAAAAAATAATAAACAGAATAAAAGATATGAATTTTTCAAAAAAACTATTCTGTTAAAACAAAAACAAAAATAAAAGAAAAAGGCCTAATGGGCCTAAACTTGCAAGGGCATAAAATAACCTAACCGGCCTAGGTTTAAACTAAAACAGGCCCTAAAACAAATAAACCTAACTAATTAAACCGGAAAGAACGGCCGGTTTTTAAATAAAACATACTTCTTCGGGTTTAACCTTAGCCCCCATTTGGGATCGGACGGGGTTCCCCGGCATTTCTCCCGACGGGGCGGGCGGGCGGAGGCGGGAGCGCCGGGCCGGGAGGTCGAGGAAGTGGCCGGAGGATGGGGGAGCCGGGAAGGGTTTTGTGGAGTCGGGTTGGTCGGGAGGTCTAGGGCGGCGAACAAGATAATGGCGGCGGGAGCTTGGCCCCGGTGAGCTCGAACGAGAGGGAGAGGGGTTCCGAGGGCTAGGGGGAAGGGTGGGGGCTGGCATAGCCGGGGCCTGCCCTGCCGGGGCGACGGGGAGGATCCCGGATCCTTCGGATCCGGACCATGGGGCGACGGGGTGGGGGGAGGGGAAGAAGATGGGGAGGCCCGTGGTCGGAGAGAGGGGGGTGAGGAGCGAGGGTTGGCCGGGGAGGGAGTTCGGGTGGGGGGAGGGCTGCCGGGTTGGGCCAAGTGGCGGGCCGGGCCGGGCGGGGGTGGGGCGCTGGCCGGGCTGGGGTTCCCGGGCCTGGGGTTTTTTTTAAATTTTATTTTTTAAAATAAAACAAAACAGAGTATAACTTCTAAAATATAAATATTTTATATATATATATATACCAAAATGATCGGGAATATTCCCTTTCATTTGAACACTTTTCCAAAGGCAAAATCCAAACTTTATAAAAATCCATTTTTTCAAATTCAAATAAAATTCAGATTTGAATCCAAATCTTTTGGCAATGTTTTCTCTGATTTTTTGGAGTGTCATGTTTGCTCCCTCATACTTTTGATCAAGTATTTATCGGCTTAGTTTTTGAAATGTTTCCCATTCCAAAGTTTGAATTCAAATTCAAAACTCAAAATTCTCTAAACTCCAAATGGCATTCAAATTCAAACAGATGCATAGGATGCTTAGCTATAATTGTAAAACATTCCAAATAGGAAATTTGGGATGTTACAAACCTACCCATTTTAAGATGAATCTCCCGAGATTCGGGTTGGCTAGCAATAGGTGGGGTGATCTCAAGAAGGTTTCTTCGGCCCCGGTGGCTTCTTCCTTGGGTGACTCCACAAAGACCTTGCAAAACTTGATGACCCGGGTGACTCTCTTGCAGTCTCGAGAACGGACGGGTTTCTCCTTGTAAGTCGATCACCGCTGTTGTATGGCCTCTAGGGCACCGTGGTCTCTCAACGGAACATCGGCCATGTCGGCATGACACTTCTTCGGCCAGAAACATGGAAGACATCATGAACTCCCACAATCCTTCCGCAACCCAACTTTAAGGCAACCTTCCCGACGCTCGAGGATTTTAGGGCCAATGAATCGGGTGCTAACTTTCCTTTGACACCAAACCTCTTGATTCCAAGGGCGGGAACACACGAAGATATGCTCGGCCCACTTTGTTACCCTTGCGCCACCGCCGGTAACTCTTCCGCTCGAAGGCTATCTTGAGCCGTCTCGAATCAGCTTGACTTTCTTCGAACCTCGATAAGATCGGAACCGAAAAGTGATCGACCCAACACTATCCCACAAAATGGTGTTCGCACCCTTCCGGATAGAGCTTCAAAGGGGCCATCTTTAGAACCGGATTGATAATGTTGTTGTATGAGAACTCGCATGGCAAATTATCATCCCGCTAGACCCATAGTCTAGCACACAAGTTTCAACATGTCCTCCAATCTGATTGACTCTCTGGCCCATCCGTTCATGGATGAAAGGTTGACAATTCCAGCCTGCACTCCAAAGTTTCATGCAACCGCCTTAAAAACTTTGAGGTAAACTGCTCCTTATCTGACACCCATTTTCCTCGAACTCCATTCCATAAGATCCCGGGTCATGTATATCTTGGCCAACTTAAATGGTATAGGTAGTCTTCACGGAATGAAGTGAGCTACCTTGGTCAAACGATCAACCACTACCCAGAAGAATCATAACCCGAACGGGTCCCGGGTAATCCCGGATAAAATTCCAAGCTCCCATTTCCAATCGGAATCGGCAAAGGTTGAAGTAACCCTGCTGGCTTCGATGTTCGCCTTTACACGCTGACAAACATCGGATACGCTACGTTCGGCAATATCCTTCTTCATAAGCCCACCAAACTTTGCTTCAAATCCTGTACATCTTGGTGTTGCTGGGTGAATCGAGTACGGTGAATCATGAGCCCCAAGAATTATTTCCGAGTTCGGGATCATTGGGCAATAAATACGATCCTAACCATATAGTTCCGGGTTCATCCTTACGGAATCCTTTAGCTTTTCCTTCCTCCATCTTTTGCTTTATCTCATCAATTTTTGTCCCGACTTCCGGCTTTACTTTCCTTTTCGCCAAAGTGGACCTAACTTCCGAGTTGCAACATATCCTTGTTGGGGAACGAGCAGAAATTCAAAATTTTCCCACGGTCACCAAGATCTATCTATGGAGAAACTAGCAACGAGGGAAGGAGAGTGCATCTACATACCCTTGTAGATCGTTACGGAAGCTCAATGAACGGGTTGAAGGAGTCGATTCCGTGATTCAAATCACCGATGACAAGTGTCAACGGACGGCACCTCCCGCTCAACACACCGGCAGCCTGGTGACGCCTCCCACGCCTTTGATCCAGCAAGGAGAGAGGGAGAGGTTGAGGAAGACTCCATCCAGCAAAGCAGCAAACAACGGGCATGGTGGTGGATGGAGGAGGTGGGCCAAAGGGGGAGGGAGAGGAGGGCAGGAGGAGGGCCTTAGGGGCCCATCTCCTTTTAGGGTTTGCCCCCTCCCTTTAGTTCAAGATTTAATGGTGGGAGGGCCCAGCCCACCTAGGGGGTGCCCTTCACACTTGGCCCATTATGCCT
>JAHIAM010001175.1:0-40872 GCA_021605205.1 Aegilops longissima | reverse complement strand
CGCCGTTAATGGACCATAAATGAGTTGGGCCATTTGTAGTCGGACCTTAGTTTTGCCTTTAACGCCCATGCCCTTCATGGTCCAATACCACCGCTTCTTTCGTTCGCTAAAGGCCCACAACACGCTTGGGCCATTTACAATAGACCGACTTTCGCCTCTTAGCGCCCATGCTCTTCATGGTCCAAAGATAAGCTCACTCATCTCTTTCGCCGCTAAAGGCTCACAAAGATAGTTGGGCCATATGTAGCCCAAACTTAGTAACGGCCGTTAACGGCCCGTGAAATAAATTGGGGCCACCGTTGCTCGCTTTCGATGTCGGCCTTAACAACCCGGAGGTAAGAGGGCCGACCATTAACTGTTTAGTAACGCCCATTAACTTAATGGGCCCACTAAAGTTCGTTTCATGTCTTTAGGCCAAATTAGATAATTTGAGCCCATTACGACGAGCAATTATGCACAAGACCAAAACCGATCAAGCAAAGGTACGCATATAGTGGAATAACGCTGCACATCCAAAGATATATTACAGAAATTACATCCATTGGGCAATCAAAGATTGATGCCAGCAAATAAATGAGCGAACCTAACCATCTACAACGTCACAATCTGCAACCTCAAGACAGATGACGCCTATAAGCATGTGGGCAAGTTCTTGCTTTTGCTACATCGCCTCCGAAAACATTGATCAGTTGTTGTGTCGCACGACTGCACCTCCGATTCATCCACCATTTCCATCATTGCTTCAGCCATTAATTGGTTCACAAACATACATTTATTCCGCTGTATTCGAGATGAGGATATTGAAGATTCAGATGGAGATTTTGGCAGGCATGTATTATTGATAGTGGAGAGTGTCTCACGATCTGCATCATACCATAAATTAGGATGGAACCAAACAGAATAATTGCGAGTCATTGCCATAATACTTCCTGGCCTAGATTTATCGGAAAGAAACAACGGGGTTGTTTTGCTGTTTTGTAGTTTGTCTTTATCTTCAGAAAGCCCGTACAAAATTAATATTACTAGTATCGCTATTACGGCTGGCCAGAGTCGATAATAGGAAAGCAAACATTGATACAACGTAACGCTTAGGCAACCAGCCTACACCAAATTAACACCATATGGCACAGCTTACTTATCAGCCGTAAGGTAGTACGAAAGCAACATCGACACAATGAATGAATGGTCAAGTTGACAGAAGCTACTACAGCTTCAAAGAATGTGCGCGTGATATGAGAAAGTATCTTCATGCAGTTTCAAAGAGGCAAAAACTATCTGTAGTTTTCCTTACAAAATCAACATTGTCTCTTTAACATTTTGCTACAACTAATTTTAGATCAGATAAAGGTTAGATTCATCTGCCGTATCAACAAAATACATGTTGATGTAAAAAATATAGTGATATACAACAGGTACTTACATCAGCATTGGAGCACAGAGAATTCCCGTAAGATATTTCCTCATACCATCCCAATGGAGGAAGTCTTCTATCGCTTAACCTTATTTTCTAAAAGAGAGATGGTAAGAAACACATGTAGAAAATATGATTAGAATGCTATAAAATTTCATGATGCGAGGATACGACGCTTCTTAGAATGGAGTTGACATTATTTTTGCTGGACCGAGCGACTAGTTCTTTGGCCACCGAATCTGCTTATTATCTGGGAGTTGGCTTCTGGCAGGAGCAAGATCTATGAAAATGGAGTTGGTTTATTATCTCCAAGCTGCTTGGATCTTTTGCAAAGACCTGGTTTGTAACCTTCGATTCTAACATAGTCAGTTTTCCCTTGCATGCCTTATATAGAAGAATGGTGATTCAGTTATAAAACATGCTACAACAGAGATGGAATAGGTATTCAAGAATAGAAAGGCATGACATATTGATATGTATTCCCTCCATCCCGAAATAAATGGATGGGTCTAGGCGATTCAGTTCTAGATACATCCAGCTTTTATCCATTTCTCATGACATTTAATCCGACGGAGGGAGTATGGATGTAAGAGCTAGGGATACGATGACAACACAAAGAAAAAAACATCGAAAACCCATCACAGAACCAAAGTATTCAAACCCACCGATATGAGATAGTACACTTATGTAGCCAGATGCAAAACTACGAGTGCAGTTTTCTTCTACAAAAATCAACATTGTGGCCTTTAATCATACATTTTGCTACAACTAAATTTAGATCGATAAAGGTTGGATTCACGCTTATTAACAAAATACATGCTGATGTAAAATATAGTGATATACAACAGTACTTACATCTACATTGAGCATAGAGAATTCCTGCAAGAATCTTTCCTCATAAACGATACCATTGCAGAAATTCTTCTATCCGTTAAGCTTATTTTTCAAAAGAGAGATGGGTAAGAAACATGTAGAAAATATGATCAGCATGCTATAAAATTTCATGATGCAAGGATACGCACACGCTTCTTAGAATTGAGTTGACATATTTTGCCGGACTGGAGCGGACTAGTTCTTTTGGCCACCGAATCTCGCTTATTATCGTAGGAGTTGGGTTTCTTCGTGCGGAGCAAGATCTATAAAAACCGGAGTTGGTTTATTATCTCCTGGCTTTGGATCTTTTGCAAAGGCCTTGTTTGTAACCCTTCGATTCTAACATAGTCGCTTTCCCTTGCATGCCTTGTATAGAAGAATGGTGCTTTAATTATAAAACATGCATAATGCAGAGATGGAATAGGTATCAAGAATAGAAAGGCATGACATATTGACATGTATTCCTCCATCCGAAAAAATGGATGGGTCTAGGCGATTTCAGTTCTAGATACATCCTTTTTTATCCATTTCGCAACATGTAATCCCAGACGGAGGGAGTATGGTGTAAGAGCTAGGATACGACAGACAACACAGAAAAAACACTAGTTGAATGTAAAACTATATGCTAGCGGAATACGCATAGAAATAACTAAGGCAACATACACGCAGTATGATTGGGAAAATAAGATGGCATTGCAACAGAGCACTAGAACAACACTTCAATGTAAAAAACATGGTATGGTAGATGATGAAGTACATACCGATGAATAACAATGCATAAGATATTCGTAAGCATGATGTCCAAATTAAGGTGATGGCATTGCGATAGAGTAGAATGATGTACGAATTTGAAAACATGTTATCATGAATGGAATAGGTAATGAAAAACAGGAAGGCATGACATATTTACATGCATGATCAAGCATGCTAACACATGGCATTGCAATCAGAGTAGATACACTCCAGACATTATATGCATGTTGTACCCATATCACAGCCAAGTTAGAGCAAGGACCTTGTGGGGTGAAGAGGATTCATCATCTTTCCGCAAGTCTTCAAGAACTGCCTTTACATGTTCCATCATATTGGGTATCATTGACATCAAGTTTATTGGCCTTTACATTGCTCCGTGAGGTTCTTGTGGATATATCATGTGTGCAATTATATCTCCATATGCATGGAAGACAACTAGTAGTTAGATTTATGTAATGAGTGCCTCAGAGGAGACGCACATAAATAGTAGGACTGGGTTAACTAGCAGCAACATGTCTCATAAACTAAAGGAGAACACGATGAAAGCTACGTATATGTATCGCTTGTACTCTAGATTAACTAGATGGCACACAAAAGTATTAAAGAACAACATAGGTAATACTAGAAGTGGTATAATACTATAATCACCAGCCCGTGGATAGCATTGGCTGATGGATGATAACTATGGAACATCGTTACCTAAAGAACAAGTATCTTAGCTGAACTATGGAACAACGTTAACTCCCTAACAAGACCCGTAAGAGATCAGCATGAATATACAAAGAAATGTGATGATCTATTTTCCATGCTTAGATGAATAACAAAGTCATAAATGTTGCACACAAGTAAGATGAGGGTACAACCTATCCGGCTGCCATCCATAGGAGTGAGCATCATGTGTGACTTGTCGATGGCCCCTGCAGCTTGTTGTGGTTGTCCATGTCGGGCACGCGATTCGGCGTGGAATCTGCGAGTGGGGACTATAGCTCCTTCCGTGTATGCTTCCCTTGTTGGAGCAGCTGTGAGTCGAAGATGGTGTGGTCTCAAGATGCATAACGCATAATGTTAAGAACGACATATCTCTTTGATCTGAAGAAATACACTAAGAGATCAACAAGAAGGTACGAGAGTGGTCACACGCCTGCTGATCAAGACTAAATTGGGGTCACACGATTTTATTTTATTTTGGTATCGTCTGACTACGCCGATGGCTTGATGGCTGCCTTGTGCCTCCCGGCACGACATTGTTCGAATCTTCCTCAAGAGCAAGCGACCAACGGCAGAGCAGCCTGCCTCCGCCAGTCCTGGGGTTCTCGCAAAACCTCATCTCCCCACCGCACCGCTGCGGTTGCGCCGCCTCGGCCAATCCACAAAGATTCCCGTTATCCAGATCCGGTGGCGGCAGATTTTCAACCCACGCAACTCTAAAAGATAGCCATCTAAGCGCTTGCTCACGGTGAACTTGCGGCCCCGCACCACACGTTAGACACCAGCCAACCGGCAGCCTAGGAGCTCCGCCGCCGAGGGGTGCTGCTTCCTATTGGGAATCGATTGCCCCAATAAAAATTCAGACAACCGACGCTTAAATAAAGTGATTTGAGATGAGGGTGCGACCTATCTCGGCATGGTGAAGTAGGCAGGTCCAGCCGCCGAAGTTTGGTGAGGCCGCGGCGCGGTGGCGCACGGCGCATGGTAGGAAAGAGCAATGTCGCGACGGTCGATGGCTACGGAAGAAGCACCAGACTCGACGGATCCGGTTGAGTTGCCTCGCGCCGTGAACAACGGCGAATGTGAATCGGCTCCAGACGGTTCACGCGGCCATTGCCGAGGCAGCACCAGCAGCACGGAGTAAGAGGCACACAGCCCAGCAGCACGACGCAAATGGACAACAGTCTCCGCATTAGGGAGGAGGGCGGCTGTGAAATTGGTGCGGGGGGCCATGGAGGTGGGGATGGGTTTCTGTGGCTCGGGAGAAGGGAGCTTCGGGAGAAGGTGATTTGATGCCTACGAGGTATGAATGGGGCGGCGGGGTGGGGAATTGGGAGGAGGGAACCATGTCTTATCGACACATTTGTCCGAAATGTGAGGGGAGTTACGTCTACCCTTGCCTATAGGCTTCTGCTTGGTCTGTGTACCGAGGGTCGGGATAGTAGAGTAACTTTGCTTCTCCCCAAATAGTGGGCGGAGCGATTTCAAGCAGGAGGGCGTTTGAATTATTGGGCGCGAATTTCAGTAGGAGAGCGTTAGAAATAGGTGCGAGCTATTTCGAGGAGGAGAGCGTTTTGCCGACCATGGTTTATGAATTATTCGCACATGTCATTTCGCCGAGGAGAAGGCGCTGGATGAAGTTACTAACCTACCTCGATGTACAACGGGCCAATTGATGCGCGGTCCCATAGGACGGTAATTTGTTCTCCCATTTATTTGCTCGCAAGTAATTCCACCGAAAGCGAGAGGATGTTTAACGTTCGCTCAAATTTTGGGAGAACAAGCATCCACGTCTACCTTACCGTCGATTCGAATCAAATTTTGAAATATTAGCTTGCCACTTTTTTTTTAGATGGAGAGATGATGCTCGGGAGTAATGTGTTTTACATGCTCAAGCATAGCGATTTACTATATGACAAATAGTTGACCCACTCAAAAACGCGAATCAAACCCAAAATGAAATATCTCGATTCAATGAAATAGCCTGCCTCACCAAGAGGTCAAACAGGAACTAAATCCAAAATTGAACACCCCAATCAAGTAGCATGTTGTACAAAGATATAGTACTCCATGAACATGTTGAAAGTCAAATTAATGAACTTGTTTGATATACGCATATATCCGTTCATGTGGATTGCAGACAACATGTTCTCCAATTTAAATATTTGAATGCAAGTTTATATCAAACATGGTTTATATCAGTTTTGATGCATAAACGCGAATTCTCCCAGACTCCCTGGACTCTCTCTCTCTCTCTCTCTCTCTCTCTCTCTCTCTCTCTCACCGACAATCTTCAATTCTGCCGTGACGATCCCACACAAAACCTTGTTGGTCCCTCTCCTTTCTCCATCTCTCTCTCTCTCTATCTCTCTCTGTGTGTGTGTGTGTGTGTGGGGGTCTTTCTAGTTTGCATGCATATATACACCATCTATAGGTCTCTCTCAGACACTATGTATGATACTCTAGCTAGTCCAAGTTAGATATCTTGGGTGCACTCTATCAGACGACACAAATTCCTTGGCTCTTTGCCCATAACTCTCACGCACCACTATGTCGCCCTCGGAGCTCTCCCCTCTCTCAAACTCTCCATCCACCTGGGTCACATACATACATGCATATCTCACTGCACTGAGCAGGCCCATCTAAAACTCTATCTCTCTCCCTCGCTCTCTCTCTCCATCTCACACGCACACACACAATCTCATGCCCAGCTAGCCAAGTATGATGGTCTCTCACTCAATTGTAGGCACACGCAGTCCCCCTATATGTATATGACTAGCTAATCTTAGTCTCCATCACAAACATGTGCATGGTCTATCTCGATTTCTCCTCGGGCATCTTTCTATCGCACGCACTCCCCTTGATCTCCCACCCATAGTCCCCACGATCTCGACGGATCTCTATCACAACCACACCTCTCTCCCTCCCCATGCGCCCATGCCATCCATGTGTCCCTCTCACCTTTGTTCCTTGTTGGCTGCACTCTATTGGACATGTGCTACTATGGGTGTCTCTCCAAGCTGCAAACAATCACACACTAGCTATCTTCGTATCTCCTCGCCACACTTTTTCCATCTCTGGAGATGCATGCGTGATATGTTCGTGATAAGAAACTAAAAAACACACTCTCTCTCTAATTTATCGCTTGTTGTCACTTTCTTTCACACACATACTCTTTTTGCACACTTACTCATTCTCCTTCACACGTGACTTGATCTCGTCTCTGATCGAGGCACTCTCCTAGGTCCATAGCATATAGATTTATTGAAAAGTCAAACATCACAAAGTTTGACCATGTAACGTGGGAGAAAAGAATTACATCTAGTATCGGGCAAACATATACCATTAGATTCACCATGAGATGTAGTTTTGTATGATGTATCTTTGGTATTGTAGATATAAATAACATTTGTGCGAACCTGATCAAAGTTTCCAAAGTTTGACTTCTAAAAATTTACATGCACCGATATCGAGCTGGATGGAATATCTCTTTCCTCTCAGCTATCCGACGCACCACTCAGCCTTTATTTGGCCTCAATCTCTCTCAAACTTTATTGGTCAGTTTGGTTCGTGATCTGACCTCATGCCTTGATGGCCGGTAATACCGGTGTGGACGTGAGATGTAAAATATCATGCCCCTGGCCAATTTGTGTGTGTGAAGCGCTTTGGTTCATGCCTCGCAGTGCAAAGCATCAACGTCTATCAATCAATCCATGCATCAATTATTTAATGCTAATATCCATCCATGTTGTCATTAGCTCTATGGGTTAGACGCATTGTGCACGGCCCGGCGCTCGAACAAGTCAGCCTGGGCACAAAGCATAAGCAAGGTCCGGAGTTCAGCCAGGCTAATTAAAGTGCAAGGAACCTGTGCCAGCGGGCTTTTTTTTCATGGTAGGCAACCAAACAAGCGCGTGCAAGAAATCCACAACTAACCAGGCTGCCGCAAAAGATGCTCAGACGCAAGCCAAACCGCCTTGCATCTCCCTGGTTCACACATACATGTTCTTCGGCGCATACATATAGACCCATCCAACACTCTCCGCTCTTGTCTTCTCTCCATGTGACATGCACCCCTAAGTACCATAATCCTCACTTCCACCATAGGCAAGCACTCCCTCCTAAAGTATGATTATCTCTTACTAGCCATCGTGATCACACGATTGTCTCCTTCCATCCATACATCTATCTCGACATCTTCGGGCATCTTTCTATCGTAAGTACACACCTTGTCACTCGATCTCCCACCCATGTAATCCCATCATGATCTCCAGGGGATCTCTAAGACAAACATATACTCTCCTCCCCATGTCTGCATTTTCTCCGTGACGCCCTCTCAACTTCTCTCCCTTGTTTGTCGACCCTCTTGGCCACGTGCATAGGGTCTTGCTCTCTCGGGTTCCAAACAAACTACACACTATCTCCTCACCTTGCCTCCTACATGTCAAGATGCATGTGTGATATGTTTGCATAAGACACACGCTTTTTTCCTTTACTTTTATCGTGGTAAAGGTCCATGTCTCTTTCACACACGCACACATTTTCACTCTCTCTTCTCTTCTCTCTCTCTCTCTCTCTCTCCCCTCTCTCTCTCTCTAGTTAGGGACTCACACCATAAGCATATGGATAGCTTTTGAAAAGTCAAACCCTAGAAAAGTTCAATTGTATATGTGGAGAAAAAACATTACATCCTGAACAAATCATTAGATTCATCACAACATGTACTTACTTCCATACTATCATTTATCTTTGGTATTGTAGATATAAGTAATTTCTTTATAAACTGGTCAAAGTTTCAAAAGTTTGACTTAAAAAATGTTGGAACTACATTATCGAACGGAGGAGTAGCTCTTTTCTCTCTCTGCTATCTCTCACGGGCCTCCCTCTCACTGAACTCTCTATACAACGGATTATACGCCACCGTGTCAGCGATAGCTCAGATATTGTTTAGTTGACCGTCAACCAATCCACATGCTGCCTTGTCACCGTGTTCAGATTCGGGTCGCCCATGTGGCAAGGGGAAAATAAGTAAACTAGAGGCCCATCGACACGCGTGAAGTAAACAAAGTTGAAACCACTGGGTAGCACCCGCACGCTAGTAAATTGAGGGCCCATTGAGGACAAACTTCTTTGCGGGCGACGATCAGACAACCACCACTACGCGGCATGCATGTATGACGACTCACACACCCAGCCACAACACACACCAGCACGGTACAAGACGCCCCGGTTGAGATGGACGGCGAGGCAGCCAACAAGCGGAGGCGGCTCGAGCTAAAACCCATCCGCGAGCCGACTTCATTAGCAGCCTCCCCGACGACATGTGCTCGCCATCATCGGCCTCCTCCCCACCAAATTGCCATGCGGACCGCCTCGTTTCCGGGCGGTGGCGCCTCTAGGCCAGGCCCTCAACCTCACCGCCGATACCTGCTCGCGACGGGATTAACGCATGGCCGCAGCCTCCAAGATCCTTTCATCGCACTGGGCCAGCCAGACGCCTTTGACATCCGATGTTCAGACCAAACCGCAAGGTCCAACCAAGTTTGAGAGTGGTTCTTATCCCCGCCCTAGATCAGCTCGAGGAGCTCAGCTTTGAAGCTGGACGATGTCGCCTTCCGTCCGCGCCCCCACGCCGCTGCCAGCCAGCCTCCCTCCTATCTTCCCAGATTAACGTCACCCCTTCTTCTCCTCAACTCAAGCAGCTCGACCTCTTCGACTTGTCATCTCAAGAAGGTATGGAGCACCTGCCCGCAGCTGTACTGCGCCGAGTACCTTCATCTTGAGCAGATCCACGGGTTCATTAGCCTCCACATCGCCTCGATTTAATCTCCGATGGATTTATGTGTCTCTGGCCCCGCAACAAGACATCAATTGGGAAGAGATCACTCCAGCTGTTCCACGTTATGGTCATTGAGAATGCCCTTTCCTTGAGAGATTGCTTGTATCGGATCTAGAAGGTCCAACAAAATCGGGTCATTGACGCTACCAAATTGACAAATGCAGTGTACTGTCCAAATTCTCAACTCTTTATTGGATCCGAATCATTTAGGTACAACACTCATCTTCTTCTCCGCCTTCTTGAAATTCACATTTTTAATTTCTTCTGATGTATTTACAATCGCCTTCCAAAATGATTCCACAAGCTTGACCCACCATGCAGTGAAGATCTTAGCACTAAAATCTATCGGCCCCAATCTGATCAAGTTGTTGGATTCCTTACATGCTTCCATGCACGGAGAAGCTACTCATTGAGGTGAAACTTCTTTCCTAAAAGTAAAGGTAATCACAACGTAGTTCAATTTTTTCGTAATTTTCCCAAATTACGATGACAAGTGTAGTGTTCAAAACTGCATCTACGCACCGCACCGAAAAGAAATGTTTTAGTATTTTTTTCTCACGTGATCACCTGCATCATTTTTATGTTGTACTACTATAGTAGCCTAGGCTAGTCATAGTGGAAAGTAACTTAACTACTCCAAGAACTCTATGGTTACCCTAAGAGCAAGTACTACCTCCTTCCGGTTTACTCTTCCAATTTTTAGTATCAAATTTGACCATAGATTTAATCGACAAAATGTTAATGCATGTCACTAAGAACTATATCGTTGGATTCGATTTGAACATAATTTCAAATGGTTTAATTTTAGTGACATGCATTGGCATTTTCTTAGGTAAATCTATGGTCAAAATTTTATACTAAATATGAGGTAGATTTTCGGTCCCAAAATTTTGTCTTACATTTGTTTAGATACTGGATGTATCTAACACTAAAATGTAACTAGATACATCCATATTTAGACAAATTTAAGAAAGAATTTTGGGACGAGGGAGTACAAAAGGGGCTATGTAGGCAAAACATGTGCCAAATTCACTTTGATGCATTTGGCATCGATGCCCTCCATTGCTCACCGGTGCCCCAATCTGATCACCTACTTTGTTCGGTCCAAATTAACTCACATAATGAAAAACATGCTGGGAGAGGAGAGGACCAGGCAATAAAAACACTTGTTTGGGAGAGGAGAGGCTGGTGTAGTTGGTTTGATTGATTTGTTTAGACCGATCAATGAGTTCCTCCACCACGCCATCTTTCAGATCGCAAGAATAACGGGTCGCTCCCGGCCTCGTTCTCCATGGAGAAGACGATCGAACAATGGCGTAAGAAAGGGTGAAGGGCAAGAAAAAATGGAGGAGGGAGAAGACATACGGGTTCCAAATCAAGAGGGAAAGGCGTAAGAGTCGGTGGACGGCTGCGAAGCCTAAGGCGGTTCGTTAAGAGGCGCCCGCCACGGGCCCGTCTCTCGAAATACCCTACTACTCGCCGCTCCACCGATATGTTGAACGGACCACATGTCAACGTAAACATCGGTACTTTCGCGGCAAAATGCGATCTGCCGCTATGGCCCGAGGTGCCGATTAGTTATCGACCTTATTTTTTAATGGCGTACAATCAGTTTTGGCATTTACTAACTGCAAACAGCGCAGAGAAAAATATAAACTACTCTACCACTACTCCACCTCCAGACTAGTAGTATAAAAGATATATAGGCCGGAGTTTGCTTTTCTTGCTAAGGGTGCCCACTTGCTTATCACACTACCACCTCTCTCTCCAGATCTAAAAAAGACGGCTCCCTCTCTCCTCCTCACCGGTGGTCACAGATCCGCTGGGAAGAAAAGGACGCAGCATTGACGACTTCGTCGGGCGAAGGAGGTCATGCATCGACACAAGGTCGCCCTTCAAACCTAAGCGCCCGCTGGATGGCTCATTCCAAGTCAATGCACAGACAAAAAGTGAGGATCGATGACCACGCAGCGGTTACCTCACGACCTCGTATGCAACCTCTTTCGAACCATAACCTTGTTCTATTGCCCCATCTACCACGTCATGTATGTGGATCTTTTTCCACTCCACCATCTTCTCCCACCATATCCTCCGCTCACAACACAGATGAAAACCATTTGCACTATTAAAGGAAACCCTACTCATGCATTAATCCATGTCCGGGTTGAATAAGGAAAGGAAGGGAGACTGTGACTGGCCCAAGAGAGTAGGCATCGAACTCGATCTAGGTTGAAAAGGGGAAAATCAGTAGCTAAGGAACGAGTCTCGCGGTCTCGTTGGTGAAGAAGGGTAGAAAGGCATGACAACGTTAATAGAGAATGACCGTGTCGACGGTTTGTTGTCCTTGCATAGGAAAAATGTATAAAGAGAACAAAAATGGGACGAATCCACATATGTGCTGATATTTGTTGCTGGGCAACCATACCTCCTCACCACTCTGCGTCTGGGTGGAGGTACATCGACTAGCGCCCACTCCACCGAATGGGCCTCCCATGCTTTATTGCCACTTTTTTTTTCTCTGTTAGTATAACGCCAATAAGTCAAGCAATGCTAATGCTAAAGTGATGCCGCCATTGAGTACATGGTTTGCAATTTTTATACCGTCATTAGTTAATAATGCTAGTTACCTTCGACTTTTATTTGGTTTAATGCTCATGCACAGCTAGTATACCAATGTTGAAACTTGTTACCTTTACATTTTGTATTGTTAATTTATAGAAACCTTCCAAAGGCTAGAGTTTATTGAAATCTGTTCAAGAAAAACCATTGTACTGCACTGTAATAAACTAACTACTTCTATCAAGCTGTAATTAGCCAATCGGATTAGTGTATATTTGTAGTATGCGAATGGTGTTGCATTAGCGTATGGACATAAATAAAGTGGCAAGCTTTCCCGTATATGTGCTCAAGAAAACTACTACCTGTTTTTCTAAATACTAGACGCTTGGGTACTTTTAGATTGAACCATGAACGCTTTATATTAAGGAACAAAAGTGTAGAGTTCACTCAAATTATCCCAAGAAAGCTTAGTCACACCTTTGTTAAAATTAATGTTCATTATGTTATCTGAGGAGGTCTCAGATGTTTGTCTCTAATGTTCGGGCTGACTACATACCGACATCATGATGTAATGTTAAGTCATTTTTGTATAGTGTCACTGAATTATCAAGGCTGTGATGGCATTTTATTTTAGTAGAACTGCACAAAATTTTCTTAAAGAAGAGGAAAGGTTAGAATGGCTCTGGGCTTTTAGAAAAAACTATGTATGCCTTCCTATGAATCACCAATGTTGCTTTTATTTATTCCTTTAAACAGGTGGTTAGAAATGGTCTTGCTACCTTTTCTCCGTTAAGAAATTGGAATGCTTATATTTGTGAGTCTATGTCAACTAGTGCCACTTTAGAGTATCACACTTTCAATATCTATGCAAACAGGATGCTCGATAGTGGACAAAGACAAAAGTCCAACTGGTTCAAATTAGAGCATGTTTCTTCCAAACCTTTATATCCAATTGGTGGCACTAAGAGGTGTTCATTACTAAGGTACATGTGGTTTCACTATCTTGTTGCTATACCTTTTGTACTTTCATTAGATAGTAATACTAGGTTTGCATGTGAATTTATTAAGGTGGTGGACCTACATTGGAGGTGCAAGGACAAGATTCAATGATTGATGCTCAATTTCGTTGTATCGATTTCACCACTTCCATCAATCGCAACATGGATATCCTTGGTCCTGGCGAAGAATAGGCGTTATATCATTCGAATCAAAGAACACCAAGATGAAAATCATTCGCAAAACATAACTGCATTAGATCGTCCAAAGGCAACATAAATCTGAATAAAATGCTCTACCTCTCAAGAAACCGATGTTACACTATCATCCTACATGGATAAAAATGCCACCTTCTCAAGAAATCAATAAGTTACACTATCGATCCTACACGGATAACAGCGGATCACGCACGTATTAATACTCTCCTTTCCGCTTATGTGGCTCAATTCAAGAAACAACCTACTCATCCTACACGAATAAATAGCGGATCACGCATTTATTTAGGCATCATTCCTATTATGGGCTTAATTCAAGGCTCCACAAACTAAGGTTGAAACACGCCTAATATGCGATACTATCCAAAAGGAACTCAAGGTCCCACCAAGGATAGAACCGCATATTGAAACGCTTTTGCAAGGTGGATATCATTACATCAACATTACATAATAGTGGGGATACATACATAGGCACAAATGCCACAAGAATACATCAACATCATATAAGATCAACATCCGACTACGGATGAAACATAAACATAAGCTCAAACGACATCCACTCCTGCTAGCCCAAAGGCCGACTCCGAACCTATCCCCGATCAAGAAGGTAAGAAGAACTCAAAACAAGCAAACATCGCCTCACGCCATGATCATCGCAAACTGTACTGCAATCGTGGTGTAGTAATCAGAGCCACGAGGACTCAAAGAATCCCATTACCATGGGTATCAAGACTAGCAAAGCTTAATGGGAAAGGAAGGGTAAAGTGGTGAGGTTGCAGCAGCGCTAAGCATATATGGTGGCTAACATACGAAATGAGAGCGAGAAGAGAAACAAAGGAACGGTCACAACTAGTAATGATCAAGAAGTGATCCTGAACTCCTACTTACGCCGACATAACCCAAAACCGTTCTCCTCTCGATCAACCCCGAAAAGAGACACTCACGGTTACGCACACGGTTGGTGTATTTTAGAAGAGTTTGCTTCAAGTTTACTACAACCGGATATTAACAAATTCCCATCTGCCACATAACCAGGCACGGCTCGAAAGTTTATACCTCGCAGGGTGTCCCAACTTAGCCCATGATAAGCTCTCGCGATCAACGGGATATTCTTCCCCGGAAGACCCGATCAGCCTCGAATCCTGCCACAAGACATTTCGACAAATAATAAAACAAGACCAAGCAGACCTGCCGGTCCGACATCCCGATAGTAGCTGCAGATTCTGCCCTCGCACACGCACCGATGAGCTAAGCGACAGTACCGACGAATCCTGTTGCTAAGGGATGGTCCCCGACGGTGTTTAGTTTGACCAACACTAGACAAGCAATCGCCCGGGGTAATAAAGATGACCTTGGGATGCGCGACTCCAAGGGAAAAAGGTAATAGGTGAGGCAAATGGTAAAACCAATGTTGGGCCTTGCTGGAAAAGTCTTATTCAAAGCGAATGTCAAGGGGTCCCATAAATCACCCGACCGTTAGGGACGCAAAATCCGGGAACATAATACCGATATGACGGAAACTAGGCGGCAAGAGGAACAAAACACCTGCATAAGGCCGAGCCTTCCACCTTTACCAAGTATATAGATGCATTAATTAAATAAGATATATTGTGATATCCCAACAAGTAAACATGTTCCAACAAGGAACAACATCTCCATGTTCCAACAAGGAACAAACTTCATCTTCACTGCAACTAACAACGCTATAAGAGGGGCTGAGCAAAGCGGTAACATAGCCAAACAACGGTTTGCTAGGAAGGGTGCAAAAGGTTAGAGGTCGATATGGCAATTTGGGAGGCTTGATAAACAGTAATAGGTAGCGAGCATAGCGATAGAACGAAGCAACTAGCATAGCAATGATAGTAGTGAGATCCAGGAAGGTCATCTTGCCTGAAATCCAAGAAGGAAGAAGAACGAGTCCATGAAGAAGATGAACGATGAAGACGAACCAAGCGTAGACGAACGAATCCTCACGATCGCAACGAAACAGAACTAACAAGAAGAAGCACACAACATAGTAAACACACCACACATGAACAAGACATGATGCACAACAAGTATGATGCATGACAAGACTACATGAAGCTACTCATGGCAAGAGATGATGCAAACAAGAGCAACACATCAAAGCAAGTTTAAATGAGGCCGAAACAACATATAACAATCCGTAAGTCCTCATATGCAAATTTCGAAATTGGTCCAGATCTGAATAAACCTTATGTTCAAGTTGTTAAACAGCAAGTTAAGATGCACCACGATGATCTACACGAAATTCTAGTCAAGTTACATATAAAGTTCATTAATTTCGAATGCAAGGCCCAACTTGAGGCCGCACTAGCCACCATGGGGAGCCACAGAGACCCCTCCGTAATATATGCTTCAAAAGATAGGTAGTTTGTGAAGTGCGTGTGTGTAAATCTGACAATAATATCGCAGATGGCGCCGACTAGATCCCATAAGCAACAACTCTTGTGCTGGTTGAAGGTCGGCGAGAATGTGCTTACAAGGGTGAGGCAGAGAAAATAACTCCAGGATGCCAACACCACTGGGTGAGGAACTAAAGGATGTTCGTGCCAGCCTGTCTTAATCCGTGAAGGAGAACTGGCGACTTCGCCGCGACATTTATAGTAAGTGCTTGAGCAAACTTTGAAAAAGAGTTCGGGAAGGAAGTCAATTAATGTAGTTATGTCTGTAGGTATGCTCACGGGTCCTCCCAGCAGAGGAAATGCCCTTCCCATGGGTGACCTTCTTCCCGAAGTTATTGCAACTGCATCAACGAGTCAGCAGGTGATGAAAGGCGCTGCCTGTGCCTTGTGGCCATCTATCTCCTGCCCCAAGGCCTTGGAGATCTTGCAGAAGCTTCAGGAGCACGGGCAAGCCGACTATGGAAGATATCAGCCTTCGCCAAGGCGCCTGGGGAGGCCCGGGCCATGGAAGACGCTGCACACAAGGCGGACCCAAACCACATGGCCGAGGTCGGACCTGCAGGGACCCGGACGAGAAGGAGATCCTCGTGAGTTTAGTGTACGGCCAAGTAGAGAGTTGGCCAGTATTCCCCAAGCAGGATCGTAAACTAGACAGCCTATTAGATGGCATTGAAGAGGAATACAATCAGTCAATTTGACTATGTAATTTAAAATGACATGTAAAATGCCTTCTAGCCGGATTGTAGATCGCTTGTCGAGAGGACCTTTTTCGCTTCAACCTCAGGACCCAATAGTCCTGAGTGTGTCCGAATACCTCGCGGGTTATGTAAAAACCGGGCATGCGTGGAGACCAGGCGAGGGGTCAGTGAGCTTTATCGCATAAGTGCCCAACTAGTTATGTTATATTACATGGTTAGTAAGAAACATCTTCCAGGAGAATAGTTCCGTTAGGGGTTCCTTTTCTCGAGGCATGCCCTAAAGTGCATGTCCGCATCGCTAAAAAAGCAGAAAAGCATCCGGGGCAGATAAATGAAAAATAAAAATTGTCCTTTAGTTCACCGACCGAATATTCCCTTAAGAACGCTTAGCTGCTTCACCCACTGGAGGTACGTCGGGCTGACCAGGCGGTAATAATCACAGAGGTGCTCCCTTTACCACCTAGCCGAACAATCGGGAACGTAGGGTAAGCATGTGAGCCAGTAACCCAGCTTGGCCAAAACTTAAGTCATATCGATGCATATAATGGTGAATAAAAGGTACATGCGGAAGTGTGACACATGTGTTGGGCATAAAGCCCGATAAATAAGCCGTTAAAGAAGCCCTGTGTATAATGAGCGTGGATAGCGCGGCCAAGCAAAAAGTAACACGCGCAAACGAGCCTTTAACGGCTTCAAAAAAAGGAGGGAGAAGGAGAGAAATAAAAGACAGCTTAAAGTATAAAATATAGACGGGGAAGGAGACGAACCCAGAATCCGACGCTTAGGTGTAGAATCTTCGAGACGGGTGCGCTCCATGGTTTCGCTCGAGTCGGTTATCCGATGCGTTGCATTGCAGTACGCTTCCGGCCGTCGACTTGGTCGGCGATGAAGGGACCCTCCCATTTGGGCTTGAGTTTGTCCTTTTCTTGTCCCGCATGCAGAACTAGTTCGCCAACATTGTAAGCTTTGGCTCGTGACATCCCTCGCTTTGATATCTTCGAGCCTGCTGCTGATAGAATGCGGAACGAGCTTTTGCCACGCCACGCCCTCCTCCAAGGCGCCTGTTGTCCTGCCGATCGAGCTCGCTTCTCTTTCTTCGCATACGCGCACATCACCCAGGTGAGTCATGAATTATGTCGCAGGCAAACTGCTCGCCATACCAGATACCATAAAAAATGGTGTGACCTCGTGCGATTCGGCTGGGTCCGCAGCCCTGTAGAGTACGGAGTCGAAGCTCCTCTACCCAAAGGCGTGGTTATATTCCTTGAGGGACCACACTAGTTCCGGGTTTAATGCCGCCATGATTAGACAGTTTTGTCGCTGACTTGACCGTTAGTTTGGGGGTGATAGATCGGAAGTTAGTTCGAGCTTGATGCCCATGTTTTGCACCGTAGTTTGACCTCGCCGGGCATGAAGTTCGTGCCTGCTATCGTGATGATGCTATGGGGACGCCTATAACGTGTACTACCCTGATATGAAGTCTATCATCGGTCCGGATTCGCCGCTGCTTTACTGTGCTTGGCCTCTATCCATTTGGTGAATTTATCCACCATGACCAATAGGTATTTTTCTTGTGGGTTCCTCCTTTAAGGGTCCAACCATGTCAAGCCCCTGCACCGCCAAGGGCCGTGATGGGTATAGTTTTGAGGGCGTGGTGGCATGTGGCTTTGATTAGCAAAGAGCTGCCAATCGACGATCGCTGGACTAAGTCCCGAGATCTCGCCTCGGCCACAATAAAAAAATCAGTACGAAGGCCTTGCCTACAAGGGCCCAAGGCATGCATGGTGCCCACCGAGTCCGCCATGAATTTCAGCCAAGAGATTCCGCCTTCCTCTTCGGAGATACACCTTGAAGGACTCCGTGCTTTTCTTATAAAGCCTCCTCATGGACCTTATATTTTAGACCGCCGCAGACTATGCAGCGGGCCTCATTTGTCCTCGAGAAGTTCCTGCCTAGTTAGGTAGGCTAGGAATGGTTCTGTCCACGGGCGATGACTACCATTATTGCGGGCTGACGGTGTTATTTCGCTATGGACCATCAACTATGTCGGAATGTTCGGTGTAAGGCAGCGTGGTTGGGTCCGAGTTGTTATTTCCGGACTCTCCTCCCATAGTAACGGATGGCTTGAAAAGCCTCTAGGAAGATGTTGGGGACGCATCGCGCTTATGCGCCAATGCGCGCTAACACGCTCCGCCCTGGTTGTTATCCCGGCTATATGGTGAAATTCGAGCCTCAAACCGAAGCTGACATTTTAAAGACGGTATTGCGATAAGCTGCCATTTTCGAATCCTTGGCATCAAAGTCCCCATTTATTTGGGATATCGCGAGGTTCAATCCCCACGCACCTCTAGGCATTGAATGCCCATGGAGACCGCCATCCGGAGACCATGTAGAAGGGCCTCAGATTCGCCGCGTTGTTGGAGTCCGTACATTATTTGAAGTACGTGATTGACTATATCTCCGTTGGGGACGCTCAATGACGCCAAATTTCTGTGCCAGCCAACATTTTGGAGCCGTCAAGTGCATGATCCAGTTGAATATGCGACGCATTTTTAGGAGTTCGCTCACCATTCGCGATGAAGTCAGCCAAAACTTGCGCATTTAATAGCTCGCCGCGGGCTTGTAGGTTGCGTCGAACGGAGGAGCTCAATGGCCCATTTAGCAATCCGCCCGCTGCGCCGCGTTGTTTATAATGTCATTAAGAGGTACTTCGAGGCTACCGTTATCGAACACTCTTGGAAGTAGTGTCGAAGCTTCCGGATGCCATGAACACCGGTGATGCTATCTTTTGATAATGCGGTATCATGACTTGTATGGAGTTAGGACAAGGGACACGAGTAAACTGGTTTTGGAGAGGGAACTTGTGTCCGTCCGCTTCGCTCGACAACGAGCACCGCGCTTACAACTTGATGGGTTGCTGCGATGTATAATAGCATTGGTTCTCCCATGTTGGGCGCGCCAGACCGGATTTGTTGCCAATATGGCTTTGATTTCTTCGAGTCCGCCGTGGCAAAGATCCTTCCACTCAAAGTGTTCGGCATACCGAGGAGGCGATAAAGGGTAATTTTCTCCTGTTGGAGATAAAGCGCTTAGAGCCGCCACGCATCCAAATTAATTTATGTATTTGTTTGAGGTCTTTGGGGATATCCAATTGTGACAGAGCTCGGATCTTGGCTGGGTTTGTTTCAATTCCTCTACCGGATACAATGAAGCCCAAGAGCTTTCCAGCTGGTACGCCGAAAACACATTTTTCCGGGTTGAGCTTGATGTCATATGTTCGGAGATTATTGAATGTGAGCCTCAAGTCGTCGATTAGGGTTTCGACATGCTTGGATTTGACGACCACATCGCTCACGATGCCTCCATTGTTTTGCCGATCCGGTTTGCCGACATGTCCGAATCATGCGCTGATATGTTGCGCCGGCGCTTTTGAGCCCAAAGGGCATTGTGTTGAAGCTGCATGGGCCGTGATGGAGTGATGAATGCCGCTAGGGCTTGGTCTGGCTCGCCATCTTAATTTGGTGGTAGCCGGAGTATGCGCCGAGGAAACACAATGAATTGTAACCCGCGGCAAATACGATAATTTGATCGATGCGGGAGGGGAAGGGATCCTTTGGGCAAGCCTTGTTAAGGTCCATAAAATCGGCACATTGGCGCCAGGATTTGTCCTTCTTGGTACCATTACCAGGTTTACTAGCCACCCGATGTTTAATGTCTCGATGAATCTGGCCTCCAAGAGTTTGGCTAGCTCCTCTCCCATGGCCTGTCTCTTGGTTCGTGAAACGCCAAGAGCTTGTTTGATCGGGCTTGAATCCTTTTAGGATATTTAGGCTGTGCTCGCCACCGCGGGATTCCGGCATGTTCGAGGTGCCACGCAAAATGTCCCACTTCGTAGAGGAATTTTCGTGAATGCAGGCCCACATCAGGTTTAATTGTGCCCGATGGAGGCCGCTTTTGTAGGGTTCGTTGGATGGACTTGGAATTTGACTATTTCGCCTGCAAGTTTAAAAGAGGTGGACTTGGATCTCTTATCGAGTATCAAATCGCCCCTGTTCACCGTGGAGCGCAATAAGCAGGAGTTCCTCCGCCGCTAGGGCTTTTGATAGTGCCTCAAGGGCAAGTGCGGTTGTTTTATTTTCGGCGCGAGCGCTATGTCCGGTCACTAGAGAGAGTGATAATTCCGCCTGGTCCGGCATTTTGAGCTTCATGTACCCGTAATGGGGTATAGCTTGAAAATTGTGAATGCCTCTCACCCTAATAGAGTGTGGTATCCGCTGCTGAACGGGCCACTTGGAATGTGACCTCCTCGACCTATAATTGTCCGGGCGTGTCAACACCACATCCAAGCAGATCTTTCCCAGACAAAGATGCTTCCCGACCGGGATTATTCCTCTAAAGGTTGTGCTGCTTTGCTCAATGCGGCTCCAGCCTATTTCCATTTTTGAAGGGTTTCAGAGATGAGGTTTAATCCGCTGCCACCGTCCCATGAGTACCTTGGTAAGGCGAAGCCGCCCACTATTGGACCGAGGACCAATGCGGCCGGTGCTCGGCAGTTCGAATTTAGGTTCACATCAAGCGTAAAGGTAATAGCCGGTTACCCATGGATTTATTGTTGCTATCCGTAAACTTCGCAAGGCTCATGGAGTGTTCATTTCGCATATTATTTGATGCGAAAGTCTCAAGACTGTTAATACCATACCGGTATTGCTGGCTGGTGCTCGAGCTAAAAGCTCTTCGCCACTTTTGGCCACCGTCGAGTATCCAACATGCTCCAAGACTATGAGTTGGAGTGGCGCCTCCTGTTATGAATTTTGCAGGTCCATTGAGCCATCCCTCCAAAGACGGTTCCATGCCCTTTGGGGGTTTTTGCTTTTTGGTATGTAACCTGTGTGCTCGGTGATGATTCACCCTTTATTTTGGGCTAGGGTCGATTCGGGGCCGGATTATCCCAAAATTTGATTTCGTTTTCCAGCGCTTCCATCGCTAAAGATTTCGATTATGGACGCCAAGTCACAAGCGTAATTTCACGACGACTTGTGGCGCTTTTAGGATTCCCTTGTCCGTGCAATTTTTGCAGTAAGAATGAGATTGCGCCTCCTCGCAATCATTTATCATGTCCATAAACAGGAGGAATCGCCCAAGAATGATGTATCGCTTCACCGGCTCTTGCCGGATTTGGGATAGATCGCTATGTTTGGGTGGGCGGTGAATTAAATTCAACCCCGTCCGATCTAAGATTCAGGGCCAAGAAGTTTCCAAACTTGGAAGCTTGGGTCCTTGGAGGTTGTCCAATGAATCTAGCCCGCTGCCCGACTTTAAGTTCAGGGCTTGAGGGGTCCTCCTCCGGGAATCCGCATGGAGGGGTCGAATCCGACATAGCTAGTCCTTAAGGTAGGAGAAGAGTCGCCAGATTGTTCCTCTACCACAAGAACGTGGTGGGTAGCCCGGGAGAGTTGATCTCTCGATCGGTTTTAGGCCCAATCTGATCGTAGTTTCTAGTGACTCCAGAGCGGCGATGCGATCCAAGAGCTCGCTCAAGGAAGAGAGCTCCATCGATCTAACCGCCGGGCGAAGTTCCGAAGTTAACTTCGGCGACCCGAGAAGTCATCGCTGCCGCTGGCGCCGAACAGCGGTCATAAGAAAACCGCTTAGCCGAGAGTTTGGCCGGTACAAAGCTCCTTTAGTAACGGTGCCGCCTTTTAAAGACGGATGAGGCATCCTTCCCGACAGCGACGGCACAGAGGAACTCTCAATGAAAGCACCAATGTCGGTGTCAAAACCGGGCGGATCTCGGTAGGGGGTCCCAACTCGCCTAGGCGGATGGTAACAGAGACAAGGACACGATAGTTTTACCCAGGTTCGGCCTCTCGATGGAGGTAAAACCTTACTCCCGCTTGATTAATATTGATGATATGGGTAGTAAAAGAGTGGATCTACCACGAGATCAAGAGGCTAAACCCTAGAAGCTAGCCTATGGTATGATTGTTATTCGCCCCATTTAACTAGAACCCTCGGTTTATATAGACACCGGATAGGGTTAGGGTTACACAGTCAGTTTACAACGGTAGGAGATCTACATATCCGTGACGCCAAGCTTGCCTTCCACGCCAAGGAAAGTCCCATCCTGACATCGGACGAAGTCTTCAATCTTGTATCTTCATAGTCCAGAGTCCGCCAACGGTGATAGTTCGCTATCCGACACCACCTAATCCAGACTCCTCAAGAGTACTACTACTAGTACCAGAGTACCACCGTCTGGATTTAGGAGTACTACCACGCCCATCTGGATTTTAGTATTTGACTAGCAATATCTAGTAATGCATGTCACAAAAATGTACTACTCCATCTCAGAATAAATACATGGTGTTTTATTCCTATCGGCGTAGAGAACTTAATGTTTTTGCTAACTAGAGTACTAATAGGATTACATGCAATGAACTAAACACTCGCATGTCATGTTTGGTAGTCTCAAGTCATTGAAAGCATGCACGGACCACATCTCTCATTGGTTGATATGTCACTTAAATAAGAAACAAGGAGGGAGTTAATGCATCGTGCCTAAGTATTTTGGGATTATTTCGTTTTTGTAAGGTGACTTACACAACATTTTTGTTTACATGCATTAACATTTTATTAGTTAAATCAAAGGTCAAAACTTGGCGCAAAATGCAAAGGGGACCAATAAACAAGTCAACATCAAACTTCTCTCTGCTTGGCCCCAACTAGAGGTCCAAGGAGATGACTATGCTGCATCGGCATGGAGGGGGACGCAGCTTCATTGACTTACGGCAACTACCTTTGGGTGAATGACACGTAGGCCTAGGGGGTGGCTGGCCCACCTATCATATAGCCAAAGGCAGGTGCAGAGAGGGCCGAGGAGTAGTACAAATCCCACGCACATACGCGCACACTAACTAAGGGCAAGAGTGATCACTCGAATCGAAAGATCAGCTTGACTAGAAGCTGCTAGACCCATGGAGGCGATGAGCGCGAGCATCACCGGTTGTGCCAGATGGTCTCACGACGCCGCCCGCGTCCGACATCGAGGAACGCCTCGGTAGTATTGCTTGAGGTCGCCAGGCGAGGGGCCGCTGATGACAGCTTCTTGCCTCCTTGTTCGACGAGGTCCTTGTCGGTTTCTCGACAAGTTCACCGCCGCCAAGAAGCCCGCAGACGACTTTTGACGTAAGCCTCCACCGACGCTACCAAAGTTCGCGATGCCCGCCACCCTCAACGGCCACTATGGTGACAACCTCTTCGACGCAGTGGCAGGCCCGCGATCGCCCGCCGTCGCTACCGAGAATGTCCACTTGTCGCGCCGCCAAGCAGCGCCGGCGCAGCAAGACACCATCGACATAATCACCCACGCCCACGCCGCAAATCACCCACAAGGACTACTACATGCAAGAGGAGGACGATAGGACGCTGGCCTTCTTGGACCGCAGATGGCAACCTTGGACGGCACTGCTCGTAAGCACGCTGAGTTTCGCCGCCAACCCCGCCGCACCTCACACGCCGCTTGGTGACCCGCGACTAGGGCATGAGGATGTCGTTGATGGATCCGTATGTATTTTTATATTTCCATCAAATCCATGTAGTAGTAATTATCTTACCTTTCGTGATCAACTTCATAACTTTCAGACGCATCCATGCATGAACGGCGCCGTAACCAAACTTCTCATTACTCTAGGTAAAATTGTTATTTTCTATCTATCGGTCGCGCCATGGAGCAGAACCAAATTTTACAAGTTACGAGTTCAAAAGTAAATGCCATCGTGTTCGTGTCGCACCCCCACAAGGTTGGTTCGCACGCCGCTTCAAGCGGAATGCGTGGTGTTGCATTTTCACTTACAAGTGGGACCGCAGCTTGAGCAAACCGACTATCGGCAAACCCCCACCCCGCCCAATCGCGATGGCTGAGAAAACAGGAGGGAGAAGAGATGGTTGTAGCATGGACTCCAAGAAAATTGGTGTCGGATGGGACTCGTGGTGGGTGGCGCAGCCGCATCGCTAGACGTGAATGCTAGTTATGGCCCATGCCACCCCACTATATCGAGGTACGAGAACAAATTTCCCGCAGTCCGTGCTCAGCCCTCCTCTATCTCTCTTCTCAGCCAGCCAACGGACGCAAGGAGCCCATCGTCTGCTTGCTCACATGCGCCCTACATGTCAAGAAAACGCAAGAGGACCCAATCAACCTGCACATCTTTCACCTCGACGTGTTGGTGATGAAAACAAACCAATAGATCTTCGTGGACTCTTTTGGAGTTACTTAGAGTAGTAAGATTCGATTTACGCTTAACCTAAGATGCACATCTCGTGGCTTCAACTACCACTCTATTTTCTTTCATGACACGACCTGGATGTCGGATGTCCCACGGTCGGCAAAAGGAGGAAGAACCCACCAAATCATCTCGTTATGCTCTCGGATTAGACTAGTTGAGCTAACTTAAAAATTTATTGTGTACTCCCTCTGTTCGAATATTTGACTTCCATTTGTCCAAAAATGGATGTACCTATATACTACAACATGTCTAGATACATATATATTTTGACAAATAGAAGGCATGTATTGTGCAAACGGAGGGAGTAGAATGGATGCAAGTTTTGTATTGGGAAGAAGAGTACATCCATATATTGATAGAGCGCAATTTAGTAGATGTTCTATCACTTTTAGCTAGCACAGAGGCTAGAGATGAGATTAGTGCACTTGTTGATACTCCTACTAGAATAGAGGCTAGACATGAGACTAGATGCGAGGAAGCAACGCCTACTTTTTACACTCAAGAAGAAAGAAGCACGCAAGATCGAGCCTCACGCAGATCAACAATTAATGCATCGAGAAGGCACTAATCCAAATTACAGTGAGTAGTAAAATGTATTCTTGTGGTTCTTGTTTTCTTTGGTCTTGCTTTTCTAGTCAAAATTATCATTGAGTTCATGCAAAACGGAGGTCCGCTTTGGGGTCGTGGCGCTGGAGTTGGCCTTACAAGTGGGACCGCAGTTAAGGAAACCGACTATCGGAAAACCCCACCTCGCCTCGCCGCCGATGGCTGAAGTTAGAGAAACGACGAGGTTGAAGAGATTGCTCTAGCACGGACTCCAAGAAATAATATGGTGTCGATGGATGTCGTGGTGGTGGCGCAGCCGCACTCCCGACGTGAATGCTTGTTCGCCCATGCCACCCTACTACTCCTACTACTTACTGCTACTATATAGTACTCCTACTAGTATCGAGGATTCGAGGTGATGATTACGATCAGCGTAACACATTAACATATGGCTACAAGAAAACACCCGCCTCGACGCCGCCGAAGCATGTGAAGCTAGTACAAATAGTGTATTAGATTATTCGTTCGGAATAAAATATTCACGTAGTTCTACGCCGACGATTTAACTATCTAAATATGTATTATACGTGACAAAATATATATATTTAGAAACTACATCCATGTAGAAATCTAGTGATATACTTTTCATACATATAACACATATTTAATTGCTCAAATCGATGACCTAGAACTACGCTAATGACTTATTCACCTAGACGGAGGTAGTATTGTTGATTGGCCTCATCCGATAACCTGTTGCAATGCACGCATAATTATGTATTCGAAAATATTTTTAAGGCCGTCGCATCACTCACTCGTAGAAGCGACTCAAAGCCATTCATAAATTTAGTAAGTTTATCACAGGCATATCATTTTATTACATACAATAGGTCATCAACCCACATCGACAACGAGGATACATTATAAATACTAAAGTTTTCACCACACAACAAATAACAAGCAATGAAATGAACTTCAACTCAACCATTCCTCAGCTGTGAAACGCTTGCTTTGAACCACAAGTGATTCTCTCGACGGGCCATCCATTGTCGATCCGAGACCAACGCGGACTGATTATCCAGCTGAAGCTTAACCTACTATATCAATACCAGGTAGGGAACCACCCAAATGTCCGAGGTATAGACATAGTTGCTGCTCATAAATGGTACTAGTAACGCTTGTGTCAACAGCAGTTGATCGCCTTTCACCATCATCGGATAGTTTTGTCCAAGGAAGAGCGAAGTTTTCCAAGACTATCAATTTGTACCAGTGAGAAGGAGTTGGCGCTAGCACACTAGTATCCATCCCGAATACCATGCAACGAAAGTGTTGAATAGGTCCGAGAGTGCGACCATGGGAGACTACACCGCTTCCTTAGCAAAGAATATCATCTGGGCTGTATACACACAACAAAAGGTGATCCATCGGAATTAGTTGCCAGCGCCACAGAGTATATGGGCGCTGCCTCGTCCTCATGCTCGTGATCATCACCAATGTCATCTCCCTTGATTATAAGAATTTTCAAGTATAGGTGGTGGATGTTCACAGACCTTGGAAACACAAGAAGAAGGTTAATTAGTAAAGGAAACTTTCTAACCCGCATGCATGTGGATGAAACAATTATAATTACAAGGAAGACAAACGTACTCAAAACTACGAGGATCCCATGTAAAAACAAAGGCTAATAGTGGTGGCAGCAAACACAAGGCCCTCGTGATTGAATTGCATCACAAGACTCATCCGTACAGTAAACTAATTTTTGAGCAATATCCATCAAGTCAAACCACCAAGGACGGCAACAAGCTTGTCAAGATAGCAACAACTTCATAGTTGTTGTAATTCCATGAGCGGTTGGGAACTTGACAAATTGCTATCTTCCAAGAAGACAGTCACCATGATCGATTTGAACGCGCATAATACCGTGTGCTCAACCTCCGGCAGTCGCTGAGATTTTTGGAAGTGGAACCCGTCACGAGTGTACACATTCACAAGTTCCCACTCGCAGCTTGGACCCAATGTAAACAACCCAATCTCCATTTGCTGCCACCAAGCCTTGCCCTCGCCGATGGCATCTTAACATCATACGATCATTATCAAGCGGCATCAACTTGCATGTATGCGAGGCCCGTCCGCAGTCCGGGCGCCACCATCGTGGTCACGATAAAGAAGATAGGGAGATCAAACCGCCTTGACTCTTGGGTTCCTTGTAATGATGTTATTAGTTGAGTCAAAATGGGCTTGAACGAACCTGCCATGCTAGCCGAGGTGATGACGTCCGCACCGATCAATGAGTTCTCCACCACGCCATCTTTCAGATCGGGCAAGAATAACGGGTCGTTCTCGCCTGTTCCTCCATGGAGAAGACGATCGAACAATGGCGTAAGAAAGGGTGAAGGGCTGAAGGAAAATGGAGGAGGAGAGGAAGAGCGCATGACAGCGGTTCCAAATCAAGAGGGAAAGGCGAAGAGTCGGTGGACGGTTGCGAAGTTTGCCATGGTTCACGAAGAGGCGCTTCGCCTACACGTCTGCTCGAAATACTCCTACTACTCGCCGCCGCCTCACCGATATGTTGAACGGGACCACATGTCAACGTAAACATCGTGTAATTTTCGTCGCAAAATGCGATCCGCCGCCGCTGGCCCGAGGTGCCGATTAGTTATCGACTTTATTTTTTTAATGGCGTACAATCAGTTTTGAAGCACGACTAATCGGTACTGCAGGCGCAGAGAAAATATAAACTACTCTACCACTACTCCACCTCCAAAGATTAGTAGTATAAAAAGATATATAGGCCGGAGCTTCAGCGCTTTTGCTAAGGGCTGCCCACTTGCTTATCACACTACCACCCTCTCTCCAGATCTAAAAAGACGGCCCCTCTCCTCCTCACCGGTGGTCACAGATCCGCCGGAAGAAAAGGACGGCAAAGATTGACGACTCGCTGTCGGGCGAAGCGAGGTCATGCATCGACGACAAGGCCGCCCTTCAAACCTAGCGCCTGCTGGATGGCCTCCGCCCCCAAGCTCGCTGTCAGACAAAGCGGAGGACGACGACCACGAGCTAAGCCACTTCCGCGACCTCGTATGCAACCTCTTTTCAACCATAACCTTGTTCTATTGCCCCATCTACCACGCCGCTGCATGTGGATCTTTTTCCACTCCACCATCTTCCCAATTTGCTATCCTCTCGCTCGCCGGCCACGCAGATGAAAACCATAATTTGCACTATTAAAGGAAACCCTACTTCATGCGATTAATCCATGTCCGGGTTGAATAAGGAAAGGAAGGAGACCTGATCGCCCAAGAGAGTAGGCATCGAACTCGCATCTAGGTTGAAAAGGGGAAAATCAGTAGCTAAGGAACGAGTCTCGTGTCTCTTGGTTGAAGAAGGGTAGAAAGGCATGACAACGCAATAGAGAATGACCAGGTCGACGGTTTGTTGTCCTTGCATAGGAAAATGTGGCTAAAGAGAACAAAATGGGACGAATCCACATATGCTGCTTGGATATTTGTTGCTCGGGGCAACCATACCTCCTCACCACTGCATCTGCGGAGGTACATCGCATTTGTGCGCCCATCGTCCTCAATGGGCCTCCCATGCTCTTATTGCCACTTTTTTTCCTGTTAGTATAACGCCAGCAGTCAAGTCAAGCAATGCTACTGCTAAAGTGATGCCGCCATTGGAGGTACATGGTTTGCAATTTTTTATACTGTCATTAGTTAATAATGCTAGTTACCTTCAGACTTTTGTATTTGGTTTAATGCTCATGCACAGCTAGTATACCAATGTTGAAACTTGTTACCTTTACATTTTGTATTGTTAATTTTATAGAAACCTTCCAAAGGCTAGAGTTTATTGAAATCTGTTCAAGAAAACCATTGTACTGCACTCGTAATAAACTAACTACTCTATCATGCTGCACTAGCCAATCGGATTAGTGTATATTTGTAGTATGCTAATGGTGTTGCATTAGCGTATGGACATAAATAAAGTGGCAAGCTTTCCCAGATATGTGCTCAAGAAAACTACTACCTGTTTTTTCTAAATACTAGACGCTTGGGTACTTTAGATTGAACCGCTAAAACGCTCTTATATTAAGGAACAAATGGTGTAGAGTTCACTCAAATTATCCCGTAAAGCTAGTCACACCTTTGTTAAAATTAATGTTCATTATGTTATCGGAGGAGGTCTCAGATGTTTGTCTCTAATGCCTGCCGACTACATACCCGACATCATGATGTAATGTTAAGTCATTTTTTGTATAGTGTCACTGAATTATCAAGGCGGTGATGGCATTTTATTTTAGTAGAACTGCACAAAATTTTCTTAAAAGAAGAGGAAAGGTTAGAATGGCTCAGTTTTTTAGAAAAACTATGTATGCCTTCCCGACATCACCGCCGTTGTTTTATTTATTCCTTTAAACAGGTGGTTAGAAACAGTCTTGCTACCTTTTCCCGTTAAGAAATTGGAATGCTTATATTTGTGAGTCTATGCTTCAACTAGTGCCACTTTTAGAGTAATCACACTTTCAATATCTATGCAAACAGGATGCTCGATTTTAGTGGAACAGCACAAAAGTCCAACTGGTTCAACATTAGGAGCATGTTTCTTTCCAAACCTTTATATCCAATTGGTGGCACTATGAGGTGTTCATTACGAAGGTACATGGTTTCCTACTATCTTGCTACTCTTTTGTACTTTCATTAGATAGTAATACTAGTGGTTTGTATGTGAATTTATTAAGGTGGTGGACCTACATTGGAGGTGCAGGACAAGATTCAATGATTGGATGCTCAATTTCGGTTGTATCGATTTCACCACTTCCATCACTCGCAAACATGGATATCCTTGGTCCGATGAAGAATAGGCTTATATTTCTGCTCCGAACCAGCAAATCAATTCAAGATGAAATTGTCCAGGCAAACATAATCAGTATTAGATCGCCCAAAGGCGTAACATAACTCAATAAAATGCCTACCTCAAGAAACCGACAAGCTACACTATCGATCCTACATGGATAAAAATGCCTACTCTCAAGAAACCGATAAGTTACACTATCGATCCTACACGGATAAATAGCGGATCACGACGCATTACCTCCTTTCCGCTTTGCGTGGCTCAATTCAAGAAACAACCTACCGATCCTACACTAATAAATAGCGGATCACGCACGATTAGTACTTCATTTCCGGGTTTGCGGGCTTAATTCAAACCTCTCACAAACTAAGGTTAACACGCTTAATATGCGATACTATCCTAAAGAGACTCAAGGTCCCACCAAGGATAGAACCGCATATTGAAACGCTTTTGCAAGGTGGATATCATTACATCAACATTACATAATAGTGGGGATACATACATACGCACAAATGCCACAAGAATACATCAACATCATATACAAGATCAACATCCGACTACGGATGAAACATAAACATAAGCTCAAACGACATCCACCTCTAGCCCAGCGTGCCGACCGAACCTATCCTCGATCAAGAAGCGTAAGAAGAACTCCAAAACAAGCAAACATCGCCTCACGCCATGATCATCGCAAACCTGCACCTGCAACTCGGTGTTGTAGTAATCAGAGCCACGAGGATTCAAAGAATCCCATTACCATGGGTATCAAGACTAGCAAAGCTTAATGGGTAAGGAAGGAGTAAAGTGGTGAGGTTGCAGCAGCGGCTACATATATGGTGGCTAACATACGAAATGAGAGCGAGAAGAGAAACAAAGGAACGGTCACAACTAGTAATGATCAAGAAGTGATCCCGAACTCCTACTTACGCCGACATAACCCGTAAACCGTGTTCTCCTCTCGATCAACCCCAAAAGAGACACTCACTTACACGCACACGGTTGGTGTATTTTAGAAGAGTTTGTTTCAAGTTTACTACAACCGGATATTAACAAATTCCCATCTGCCACATAACCAAGGGCACGGCTCTCGAAAGTTTATACCCGCAGGGTGTCCCAACTTAGCCCATGATAAGCTCTCGCGATCAACGGCGATATTCTTCCCCGGAAGACCCGATCAGCCTCGAATCCCGCCACAAGACATTTCGACAAGAATAAAACAAGACCAGAAGACCTCCCGCGGCCGACATCCCGATAGTAGCCGCACAGATCTCGCCTCGCACTACGACCGGATAAGCTTAAGCGACAGCACCGACGTAACCCAAGTTGCTAAGGGATGGTCCCGACGGTGTTTAGTTTGGACCAACGCTAGACAAGCACCGCCCGGGGTAATAAAGATGACCCTTGGGATGCGCGACTCCCAAGGAAAAAGGTAATAGGTCGCAAATGGTAAAACCAATGTTGGGCCTTGCCGGAAAAGTCTTATTCAAAGCGAATCGTCAAGGGGGTCCCATAAATCACCCGACCGCCAAGGGACGCAAAATCCGGGAACATAATACCGATATGACGGAAACTAGGCGGCAAGAGGGAACAAAACACTGTGCATAAGGCCGAGCCTTCCACCCTTTACCAAGTATATAGATGCATTAATTAAATAAGATATATTGTGATATCCCAACAAGTAAACATGTTCCAACAAGGAACAACATCTCCATGTTCCAACAAGGAACAAACTTCATCTTCACTTGCAACTAACAACGCTATAAGAGGGGCTGAGCAAAGTGGTAACATAGCCAAACAACGGTTTTCTAGGAAGGTGCAAAAGGTTAGAGGTCGACATGGCAATTTGGGATGGCTTGATAAACAGTAATAGGTAGCGAAAGATAGCGATAGAACGAAGCAACTAGCATAGCAATGATAGTAGTGAGATCCAGGGTAGCGGTCATCTTGCCTGAAATCCCGCAAGGAAGAAGAACAAGTCCATGAAGAATACGAACGGATGAAGACGAACCAAGAGTAGACGAACGAATCCTCACGATCGCAACGAAACAGGAACTAACAAGAAGAAGCACACAACATAGTAAACACACCACACATAAACAAGAGATGATGCACAACCAAGCATGATGCATGACAAGACTACATGAAGCTACTCACGGCAAAACATGATGCAAACAAGAACAACACATCAAAGCAAGTTTAAATGAGGCCGGAAACAACATATAACAATTCCGGTAAGTCCTCATATGCAAATTTCGAAATTGGTCCAGATCTGAATAAACCTTATGTTCAAGTTGTTAAGCAGCAAGTTAAAATGCTCCAAGATGATCTACACGAAATTCTAGTCAAGTTACATATAAAGTTTATTTAATTTGGAGCTACGGCCTAGAAGATATGAGCACAACAAGATAAGCATGGCATTGGTGCAAAATGCATCCAAACGTCAAGCAAACACCTCAAAACATGGATGCAACACGATAATATGAAGCTACATGCAAAATCAAGCAAGTTTCATATAAAGCACACTCAAAACGGAGCAACGGTTCAACACATACACCCTATACAAGTTTAAAGGACAAGCTGTCCAAAACAACAAGTAGGCATATTGCAAGCACGAAAACAACATGCTACAGGACCTCAACAAGAAAAACAAAAGGCATGGGCATGATTTACAGGTAAAGCATTACAAAACATGAACACTGAGCTATCTCCGTAAATCACTAGAACATGCTCAAAATGACATGGCAAGATTGCAAATAATAACAGCCAGCATTGGCAGTAAATAACATCAAAGTTGCAATGTTTAGAGCTATTAAACAACATGTTACGGCAACTTATCATGGAAAACAAAGGCATGGCATGAATCTACTAATTGCATAGAACAAATGTCCTTTAGTGACCATGAGCCAAAAAGGATCAGAAAATATGATGGCACCCATGTAAACATAGCAAGTTATATTACAGATTCACACATGGCAGGAACAACAATAAGTAGGCATGTTGGTGAGCTTGAAACACTCACTACAGAGCAATACATGGCATGGAAAGGCAACCAACAGCAATAAGACATGGCATAGAAGCTATACATGGCAAGAACAACATCATAGCATGCAAGGATCAACTACAACAACCTTGGCAAAATTGAATAACATGTAAACAACCTGCCAGGAAACATTTTATAGTAAAAGTAGAGCTCGATTGACTCAAGCTATGGCACTCCATAATTGCAAACAAGGGCATGGATGGATAGAGAATAACCATATGTTCAAAACATCCTTATCAAGTATCTCAAAATAAGCATGGAACTCTCAGAGCATCAAGTTAACATGGCATAAAAATATCAGCAAAACAGGCTGAAATCAATAACATCATGAAGCCTACTTTGCATGCTTGTGCTAGTCACCACATAGATCACAAAAATACATGGAATACACCCTGGAAAGATGGCATGGCATATTAAAAACACATGTAGGACCAAGTTCATAGGGTTCACACATAAATCATGGCAAAATGACAAAGTGCATGTTCGTTAAGAAATGTAAACTAACATCACATAGCACTCTTCCAACAGAATTTCGGGCATCAAGATAAGCTCAAATGAAAATGAGGCAATGAGATGAAATGGTCTACTCATCGAGGCTAACATTTTGACATATTACACGATGAAACGGAGCGACGATGACAGAGTTATGGCATGATGAAAATGCAACCAAATATGCAAATAATTTCGGGACTTAGTGGATTTTATACTCCGAAAAGTCAACGCTGGACGGAGGCGCAGGGACGAGGAGATCCGGGATCGGGGCGCCGCTGATGGACGGAGGGATTTCGGCCCCGATCCGGACCGGGACGCTGGAACACGAGGTTCGCGGCGGTGGCGTAGGGACGGCGGGCCGGCGGCGTCGCCGGCGCGGGTGGTCGCGGAGGCGACGGGCAGGCGACGGGCGGGCCGCAGCGCGCTGGCACCGCGTGGAGGTGGGCGGCGAGGGGAGGAAGGGCGAGCGGCGGGCCGAGGCCGGCCGGGCGAGGCGCGCGCCGGGCGGCGAAGGCGGCCGCCGAGGAGCGGCGGGAGTACGGCGCGGCGCGGGCATGGGGGTTCGGCGGCCCGATGGGCCTGGCGGCCTCGCCTGCTCGGGCGGGCTGCGCGGGCGCGAGAACGCGGGGCGCGCCACGCGCGGCGGCTCGGTAGGGCGGGCGGCGGCGGCGCTGACGGGCGGACACGTCCGGGCGGTCCGGACGTGTCCGGCCAAGGAGAAGGACGGCGGCTAGGGTTTCATCTCACGATTTTTGGGGGAGGCACCTATAATAGGTAGAGGGAGCTAGGAGAGTCCAAATGAGGTGCGGCCGCCACGCGATCATGATCGAACGACCGAGAGCATGGAGGGAGTTTGTGGGTTTTGGGCCACTTTGAGGGGTGTTGGCTGCAACTCAAAGAGGGCTTTACGGTTATCCTGCTAACTGCTGGAGTATCAAACGGCCTCCAAATGATCCGAAACTTGACAGCGGTTCACCGGTGCTATACCAAGGCCGCTTGACAAACCTCGGTCCATTCCGAGACCGCTAACACCCGCACACCTAAAAGAGGCAAAAGGGGCGCCGGAGACATAGGAGTGCCGGATTGCAAAACGGACAACGGGAAAATGCTCGGATGCATGAGACTAACACGTATGCAAAATGAAATGCACATGATGACATGATATGAAATGCAGATGATGACATGGCAAATGCAACACGCGAAAGCAAATGACATAGCAAGGACGGCGAATAATCGCAGACACCGGGCGCGTCAATCCGGGCGCTATAACACTCCTCCACTAACAAGAGATCTCGCCCCGAGATCTTAGGACCGAGACGGAAGAGAAAAGGGATGAGGTGAAACAAGAACTCAAGAGAAGAAGCAAAGAATCGAGAGCACTCGAGAAAAAGGAGGAACGGGCGAGAATGACGAGAATCGAAAGCTCATGGAAACATGATAGACATCGAACCACTCGCTCTAACCGGAGTGGTTAGAATGAGAAAAGAAACGAATAAGACTGAAGGATTTGGGCAGCACCGCTGAAACATGGAGGAATAGAACTTGAACTTGACAGATGGCATGAAACTTGGCGAGATAAACAACGCAATACCTCCGGAAGAATTGGAAAAATTGAATGAAAAGAACTTAGAAGGAAGGATTGAGTGGATTTGAATATCTGAGAAGAACAAAGAATGCAAAACTCCAATTCTAAAGAATACGGAGAATTAATTACACTTAGAGATGCAAGAAGAAAAGATATTTGAATACCACGTAAATATTGATGAAACTCTTGAAGAAAGAATTAAATCATGAAGAACCACCATGAAGAACTCCGTGACAAAAGGATGATAAGATAAAATGAAGGAAGAAAGAATAAGATGAGCTCATGATGAATTAGATGGAGGATTCCACGAAATGGCCGAGGGAAACTGAACTCCCGAGCAAGAAAAGACAAACGACTTAGAACTAAAATTTATTCCTCAAGAACAAACTCAAGAAAAGGATTAATCAGCTGATGAAATAAGAATAAGATTTATTGTATGCTTATCCTCCATCAAATTAAATTGATGACAAGCAATGGATTTGGCATAATACTTATTCTTCTTGAAAAGGGTTAAGGAGAAATATAGCACAGAACTTGAGAGAGTCTTCATGAACCACCGGTAGGATTGGAAAGAACGAATGAATTAATATGATAAACAAGGAAAATAATCTTGAACGAACCACCGTAAGAATTTGGAAATGACTGATGAAAGAGAATGTATCACCGGGAGGAATTAGAAAAGCACAAAGATACTTGAGGAATAAAAGACAAGATAACGACGGGATCGCGAACTGATTGACGAATACTTGAACGAAGCACCGGAAGAATATTGAGACGAACGAAGGGGCACGGATATAGAATAATTGGAGAACGAATTTGAAAAACTTAGAATGGAGAGATATTCTGAAAAGGTGGCCTCCGGATGATCGAGACAGAAAACAACTCCTGAAATACTCCGGATGGGTAGGAAAAAGGAATATCTGACAAATGGAATAATTCGAGAGGATGATATGAAGCTAGAACCACGAATCTTCGAGAGAACGGGCAAGATTTAGAGGAAAAATTATCTTCTTCGGTCTTCAAATGATGACGAGAAACACCACCAAAATTACTGAGATACTCCGGGAGAATGAAAAACGAAGAGGTTGAGCCAATAATGAAATGATTTGAAATCGATCTTGGAAAGGCATCTGACTGATGAAATTCATACTTACGTCAAACTCCGAAAAGAATTTGAGAATAACTCCGGGGAAATTAGAAGAGTCAGGTAAGATCCTGGGAAAGACTTGTGGGTTAGGGCCCACTGAAAGAAAAAAATTGTTGGAAAGGAATGTTGAACAGATAGATGATGCACCGGAAGAACTGAAATAGAACACAGACGAATCTCCCGAGATATCTTACTTAACTCCTAATGATAAATCAAGAGAGGCTAACGAGCAAAGAGAACACTTGACCCAAGGAAAAGAATATGGTCAACCTGAATAACTTGAATTGAACTACCGAAAAAAGAAAGGGATGAAGAATGACTAACGAGACGAGAATTCACCGTTGAAATGATTGAGGGAAGACTCACACTAATGAAATTGATGGTCAAAAGCACTCAGCTCCGGAATAAGAGGGTGGAGGGCGGAAAAAACAAAGGCAACTTGGAAGGGGAAACCGACTAATAACTTGAAGAGAAAACACCGTTGAAATCATTGAGGAAAGAAAGCAAAAACTTTGCACGATTAGGGATGGATGCTCGACACGGACTCGTTTCGAGAAGAAGAAGGAGGGCGGTGGAAAATAAGACAACCGAGGATTGAATTCAAAGATGAAGAGGCTCGAGTCGACTTGACGATAAAAGCACCGGATGCAAAGAGCAGAGGAACAACGATCGAAAACCAATCATGTGATCCTAAAGAAAAATTTGAAGGGAAGAGGAGTAATTCAAAACACCTACGCCAAGATTCCTTACCGTAGCAACGAAGGCAGAGGAGTAAAAGAATTCCTATCCGATATAATTAGACTCAAAACAGTTTTATTCTAGACTCAACATCGCCAAACTACACGATCAATCAAGGGGCTCTTAGGGTCGGTCGAGGCTCGATACTAACTTGAACACGCCTAATATGCGATACTATCCTAAAGAGACTCAAGGTCCCACCAAGGATAGAACCGCATATTGAAACGCTTTTGCAAGGTGGATATCATTACATCAACATTACATAATAGTGGGGATACATACATACGGCACAAATGCCACAAGAATACATCAACATCATATACAAGATCAACATCCGACTACGGATGAAACATAAACATAAGCTCAAATGACATCCACCTCGCTAGCCTGTGGCGGACTCGAACCTATCCCCGATCGAGGAAGCGTAAGAAGAACTCCAAAACAAGCAAACATCGCCTCACGCCATGATCATCGCAAACCTGTACTGCAATCGGTGTTGTAGTAATCAGGAGCCACGAGGACTCAAAGAATCCCATTACCATGGGTATCAAGACTAGCAAAGCTTAATGGGTAAGGAAGGAGTAAAGTGGTGAGGTTGCAGCAGAAGCTAAGCATATATGGTGGCTAACATACGCAAATGAGAGCGAGAAGAGAAACAAAGGAATGGTCGCCAACTAGTAATGATCAAGAAGTGATCCTGAACTCCTACTTACGCCGACATAACCCGTAAACCATGTTCTCCTCTCGATCAACCCCAAAAGAGACACTCACTTACGCATTACACGGTTGGTGTATTTTAGAAGAGTTTGCTTCAAGTTTACTACAACCGGATATTAACAAATTCCCATCTGCCACATAACCGCGGCACGACTCGAAAGTTTATACCCTGCAGGGTGTCCCAACTTAGCCCATGATAAGCTCTCGATCAACGGGATATTCTTCTCCCGAAGACCCGATCAGTCTCGAATCCCGCCACAAGACATTTCGACAAGAATAAAACAAGACCAGAAGACCTCCCGCGCGCCGACATCCCGATAGTATCCTCGCAGATCTCGCCTCAGGCCACGACCGGATAAGCTAAGCGCATGTACCGACATAACCCAAGTTGCTAAGGGATGGTCCCGACGGTGTTCTAGTTTGGACCAACGCTAGACAAGCATCGCCCGGGGTAATAAAGATGACCCTTGGATGCGCGACCCCAAGGGAAAAAGGTAATAGGTCGCAAATGGTAAAACCAATGTTGGGCCTTGCCGGAAAAGTCTTATTCAAAGCGAACTGTCAAGGGGGTCCCATAAATCACCCGACCGCTTAGGGACGCAAAATCCGGGAACATAATACCGATATGACGGAAACTAGGGCGGCAAGAGGGAACAAAACACCGTGCATAAGTCCGAGCCTTCCACCCTTTACCAAGTATATAGATGCATTAATTAAATAAGATATATTGTGATATCCCAACAAGTAAACATGTTCCAAGAAGGAACAACATCTCCATGTTCCAACAAGGAACAAACTTCATCTTCACTTGCAACTAACAACGCTATAAGAGGAGCTGAGCAAAGCGGTAACATAGCCAAACAACGGTTTGCTAGGAAGGGCAAAAGGTTAGAGGTCGACATGGCAATTTGGGATGGCTTGATAAACAGTAATAGGTAGCAAAGATAGCGATAGAACGAAGCAACTAGCATAGCAATGATAGTAGTGAGATCCAGGGTAGCGGTCATCTTGCCTGAAATCCTGCAAGGAAGAAGAACAAGTCCATGAAGAAGACGAACGGATGAAGTTTAACCAAGCGAGACGAACTAATCCTCACGATCGCAACTAAACAGAACTAACAAGAAGAAGCACACAACATAGTAAACACACCACACATAAACAAGAGATGATGCACAACCAAGCATGATGCATGACAATACTACATGAATCTACTCATGGCAAAACATGATGCAAACAAGAACAACACACCAAAGCAAGTTTAAATGAAGCCGAAACAACATATAACAATTCCTAAGTCCTCATATGCAAATTTCGAAATTGGTCCAGATCTGAATAAACCTTATGTTCAAGTTGTTAAGCAGCAAGTTAAAATGCACCAAGATGATCTACACAAAATTCTAGTCAAGTTACATATAAAGTTCATTTAATTCGGAGCTACGGCCTAGAAGATATGAGCACAACAAGATAAGCATGGCATTGGTGCAAAATGCATCCAAACATCAAGCAAACACCTCAAAACATGGATGCAACACGATAATATGAAGCTACATGCAAAATCAAGCAAGTTTCATATAGAGCACACTCAAAACGGAGCAACGGTTCAACACATACACCCTATACAAGTTTAAAGGACAAGCTGTCCAAAACAGCAAGTAGGCATATTGCAAGCACGAAAACAACATGCTACAGGACCTCAACAAGAAAACAAAAGGCATGGGCATGATTTACAGGTAAAGCATTACAAAACATGAACACTGAGCTATCTCCAGAAATCACTAGAACATGCTCAAAATGACATGGCAAGATTGCAAATAATAACAGCTTGTGCATTGGCGTAAATAACATCAAAGTTGCAATGTTTAGAGCTATTAAACAACATGTTACAGGAACTTATCATGGCAAACAAAGGCATGGCATGAATCTACTAATTGAATAGAACAAATGTCCTTAGTGACCATGAGCCAAAAGGATCAGAAAATATGATGGCACCCATGTAAACATAGCAAGTTATATTACAGATTCACACATGGCAGAACAACAATAAGTAGGCATGTTGGTGAGCTTGAAACACACACTACAGAGCAATACATGGCATGGCAAGGCAACCAACAGCAAGAAGACATGGCATAGAAGCTATACATGACAAGAACAACATCATAGCATGCAAGGATCAACTACAACAACCTTGGCAAAATTGAATAACATGTAAACAACCTGCCAGAAACATTTTATAGCAAAAGTAGAGCTCGATTGACTCAAGCTATGGCACTCCATAATTGCAAACAAGGGCATGGATGGATAGAGCATAACCATATGTTCAAAACATCCTCATCAAGTATCTCAAAATAAGCATGGAACTCTCTCGTAGCATCAAGTTAATATGGCATAAAAATACCAAAGAAAGTAATGAAAACAATAACATCATGAAGCCTACTTTTGCATGCTTGTGCTAGTCACCACATAGATCAAAAAATACATGGCATACACCCTGGAAAGATGGCATTGCATATTACAAAACACATGTAGGACTCAAGTTCATAGGGTGCACACATCAATCATGGCAAAATGACAAAGTGCATATTCTCGTTAAGAAATGTAAACTAACATCACATAGCACTCTTCCAACAGAATTTCGGGCATCAAGATGAGCTCAAATGAAAATGAAGCAATGAGATGAAATGATCTACCATCGAGGCGTAACATTTTGACATATTACACGCATGAAACGGAGCAACGATGACAGAAAGTTATGGCATGATGAAAAGTCAACGCGGACGGAGGCGCGCGGGACGAGGAGATCCGGATCGGGGCGCTGCTTGATGGACGGCGGGATCTCGCCCCGATCCGGATCGGGACGCTGGAACACGAGGTTCGCCGGGCGTGGCGAGGGACGGCGGGGGCCAAGGGCGGTCGCTGGCACGGTGGTCGCGGACGCGACGGGCGTAGGCGACGGGCGGGCCGGAGGCGGCGCGCCGGGCGTGGTGGTGGGC